>WEIT01013399.1:0-131849 GCA_013389985.1 Dryoscopus gambensis | reverse complement strand
ACTTTAGTTACCGTCCTGTGAAATGGGGGTGTAAATTAATCTTCTGCTCATTATCCTCTTGATTCAACTCCTGCACTCTTTCCAAAGCCTGTCTCATTGGCTATTTGGACTATAAAGACATCTCAAGTGGGCCTTGTGGGACCACACAAGATGGTCACCAGAGATCCATGATATTCCTATTGCTCCTCTGCCTGGCGTGCTCCAATTCCCATGCACATCTCTACTCCGTCTGTCTCATCCAACATCTCTTCTTTTTGGTGTTTTCTCTCTACCAGGAGCAGAGATGATTCAGAACACGTGAAGTACAGGCCTAATACTTCCCAGCCATCCAACATGGAAGTGGTCACACTTTTTCTTTCAGTATTCAGGGCTAAGCAGACCAAATTATCTTTGTTTTGGTTTTCCTTTTAATCATTATTCAAATGGCTGCAACACTGCATTCCTTATGTTTAGTTTAGAAAGTACATTACATCAGTGGTTGTTTTTCCCGTCTTGTGTTCTTCTAAATGTCCTTTCTGCCCTTTCCTTGTCTGCTCTTTTATAAGCAAGCTTGGAAAGAGGAAATATTTGAGTTACATTACGAGCTGTTCAGTCTGGCTGGGAAGTAGAGCTATTGTCACTCAGCATGGTTTACTCACTTTGACTTCCTCTACGAACCAAAAATCTTTGGCAGTGACTCCAGAGCTGAGTTAATTGTTAGTAATTCGTGGCCTCGCTATATATGTCATCTGGATAATTATTGCAGTCTGCCAAGATGGAAGAAAGGGCAACAACTCACAGGCTAAGTCCAGAAAATAAAGATCTTGTCAAAGGGAGGCCTTGTTTTGGGCTTTATTCTGGCCTATCTGTGTTTTGTGATGATCAGAAATTTAACTAATTCTCCCATCAGGAGAGATCCTCAGGTGGCCACACTGCTGTGGAAGCAATTCCCACCATTCTCATGGACAGGCCTGAAGGCAGCATCAGTGGTGCCCAGTTGCTGTCAGCAACTGGTTCATCACTCTAACCAGTAAATTCCATTCATGGGAGAAGAGGCAAGAGAATAAGGAATCTCCAATAAATTCACTGAAGCTGTTTCTATCATAACCAAACTGATGATCTGTCCACACACTGATATTCAAGTCCAAATACACCACTCCTTCAAGCAATACTTGCATGCCAGTGTGGGATCAGTAGCCGATGTGGTCACTGGCACTATCATTTGGTGGATTACTCAGTAAACGTGAAATAATTGCAAACTAATTTCAGGCTTCATTTAGAGACACTCCCCTTGTTCCTCCTCCTGCTCTGCTGTCCTTTCCCTTTCTTGATAGACTCACACCAACCTCCCACAATGCCAACAAAATATTTCCAGTGAGTGCAAACTATTGTCATAAATGTTAATATTAAGTTTAAATTTTTCTTTCTGGCTGCATATTTTGCAGGAATAACACAAAAATGCAGTCTGAAGAAGAGCACATTGGCTTTTTTAAGAGCTCCAAACAACATTGCACAGCCCTGTTACCCACCCTGTGATGTTTATTGCCCCATTTTGCACCATCCAACATTTCTCAGTAAAGGAGATAAGGATATTAACTCTCATTAAAACATCAGGGGAAGAAATATGCAGACAAAATGCTTCTATCTGAACTGGAATATAAACTAAGCCCAGGGAATAAAAGAGTCTCCAACTAATTGCAAGGTTTCTTGTACTTTTCTAATGCAAAGTTGCACAAAAACCCCTCACTATTAAGTAAAAATAAGATACTTTGCAGCTCCCTAGCCTCCAGTAACCAAGGATCTCAAATCTCTTTATAAACATTATAAGCATGAATTAATTTAGACTGCTAACAGCCCTGAAAAGCAGGTACTATTAATCCTTCTTAATGTATAGGTAAAGTGAGGCATCGAGTGATGAAATGAGTTAGTCACTAAGTGAATCAGTAGCTGATCCAAAAATAAATAGTTCTAAGTAGCTTTGCACTCTAAAATAAACAGGCTGGAAAAGAGAAGGTATGGGATGGCAGGGGCTGGAAATGAGAGAACAAGGGATAGTAGGGAATTCTAGAAAGTGATATTGTATGAAGGTAATGCCTCTTAAAGCACCTAAATAACTCATACATCATTATTAAATATTTATTTCCCCAATTTCAGGGATTTGGGGAGAAGGGAGGCTGGTTCTGCTGCATCTGTTCTTAAACAAACATGTTTCTTCTAAGCTTTCATTAGAGAGAATTTCAACAAGAAAAGCAGAGGGGAAAAAAACCTGTCCTGGAATACTTTTAGAGGGAGAGCCGAGAAAAAATACATGGGAGCAGCTGAATGTGCCATCAGTGATCATAGGCTGCATTCATTGTTTAGTGGAGTCATCTAAGGAGAAGCTGCCAGTGCAGCTTAACCTCAGTGACCATGCTCTGGGCATCAGCTTTTGGGGAATTCATTCAGGTTTTGCCTCTTGCTGACACATGAGGAGTCCATCCTCCCTTTCGGCTACTGGTGGGACAGAAGTGTGACCAACTTGCCAGCTACGAAACCACATCCAGCGCTCACTGGGAATGTTCTGCCCCTATTTAAAAAGCTCATTTTGCCCTCTCCAGAAGGAGAGGCAGGAGAGGTAATTAGCCCCAGCAGCTCAGTGATAGATTCGTGCGTGCAACCTTCTTGGAGAAGGAGGCAGTAACTCTGGAACTGATTAAGAAATGACATTTATGGGGTTTGGAGGAAATCACATCCACTTCAGTAAGACCATGCAAACGATGACCAGGAGAGGGGTACTTGATTAGTGTTTAAGTGGGCTTAGAAAAGGGTCCCTTAAAGGAGAAGTTCCCACCCTTCTAAACTGCTGTTCACACCCGTCTTTCAATGATCCCAAAGGATGCTGTATTAACAAATCCAATTCACGTGATCCCTCCTCACCTCAGAATAAAAAGCACAAACAGCACAGGTTTCAACCTCCCTGTTCAACCCATCTTAGCCACCCTACCCTGAAAACTGGCTGCTTCTTGAGCTGAGACAACAACAAGATCTCCACACTGGTTTCATTCTCGGGTTAGCTTTTGAGGTGAAGAGCAAGAGGCATTTTCACACAGGCAGGTGCAGAAACACCCAAATTTTTCAGCCCAGGCTCAGAGCCAGCTCCAGTTCAGGCTGTACATTTTGTCAGCTCATTCACAATACTGTTGGCTGCATGACACAGCCTCAGGCTCAGAGCTGGCCCCTCACCTTGAATCAGGGGAAGGTGAGCTTACATCTGTCTGTGCCCAGTGGGGATCTGGGATCCCTAATACTCATCCCAGAAGAGGAGCTGGGGATGGCACAACCTACAGATGCCACATTGCTCTTATGAAATGGCATCTGGAGAGGAGGTAAAGCCTGAAACCACCTTTGATCCTGTTGATTGAGCTCAGGAATAAAGAGGAGGCATCACAAAATCAGGTGAGCAGAAAAGTAAGGAAAGGTCTGAGCAATGCAGACTTGACCCAGGCTGTCCGTGCCCACTTCAGCAGAGGAATGCAGATGACACAGACCCTCCCTTCTCGACTGACTGGCTGCTGTGTACAGGATGTTTTGTTCTTTTCCTTTCCTGTTTTCTCTTCTTTATGGGCCAATGTTTTTGTTTTGTTTCTTTTCTCCTTTTCTCTTTCCAAACCACAGCTCAGTCCAACATAAATTATTTTCTTTCTTATTTTCTTTCTTTCTTTCTTTCTTTCTTTCTTTCTTCCTTTCTTTCTTTCTTTCTTTCATTCTATTGCTAGGGCAGGATACAGAGCATACTCTCTAGGAAAAAGAAAGATTTTTGCTCTTCATTTGTGTCCTCCACTCACCATCTGAGAGTGGTGCTGAGTATGTGATCCCTGTACAGCATGGAAGATATTTTGGACCCGATGGTGTGTTTTGTACTCTGTGCAGCTGATGCAAAGCCATTTTGTGTTGGGATGTGAGAGCTGGCTTGATATCCCAGCTCCATCACTGCAGTCTCCTTGGTCACCTCACAGGCTGCAGATTTGACACAAAGAACTCAGCTTCCCAGAAAGGTGCCAGCTTGCAGCTGATGATGGCATCCCTCTCTGCTTACACCTGCTTCATCCCAACTGTCTTGGGACCACACTAGGATACAAAGCACAATCAAAGCACCACCTTTTACAGAGCTCTGAGTCAGCTTGTTTGGTCCAGTTCCATCCTGCTCAAATTTCATCACTTGTCGGAGAACCTACCTCTCTGTCCTTCAACCACATCCTTCTTTTATGTATTTGTGGTTAGACAGGTCAGGGTTTATTGTCCATTTGATGGGGAAGCACTGAATATGACCTGAGAGTGGTTGTTGACAGCTCCACCAACCCACTTGACACATACTCACAGTTTTCTCCATCTGGGAGCAGGGCACTGCTGAAAAGCTGTAAAATACCTGAAAGCAACCTGCAGGTTACTGATAATTCCTGTTTGTTTGTCCAGAGTCCGGAGGTCAGTACAAAACAGACAACTGGAAAAAGTGGTGTCTTTGGACGTTCACATTATTTTCTGACCCTGCAGGACCACAGAAAACACGTGCGTCTCCGTCAGGCACAGGTGGTTCCTTCTGACCCCTCCAGGCACTGATAAACATGTGAAACAGTCTCTCAGGACATAGTCAAAACAGATACAAAGGCAGGCACCCAGAGGCATTTAGAAGAGTGGAAGAGCACAGCTACAGTTATGAAGACAGGAGTGTGTCCCTCCCTCCACGTGTGCTGGCTGCAACTCTCTAATGAACTGTGACATTACAAGGAAGCAGCTACCTCACCCCTGAGAAACTGGTGGAAGTCCTCCCTTTATCTCCTCTTGTACTGGTTTTTCAGTTCTGAAACACAGCCCCTCCTTCCCCCTCCCAAGGGTGGCCAGAGAAGGAAAGGGACACCTTAACCTCGCCCCTTCCACCTCCTTGCTCCCTACCCCACATGTCACTATTAGGCATCCTGTTCTCATCATCGCAGTTCATATTAACGAATGAAACAATCTCCTAGAACAATGGGCCTCCATAATGTCTTGACCACCTGGTGTTTTTTTATTGGCTTCACAGCCAGTACCTTTCTTCCGCCCCATAAAAGAATTAGTCAATCCACGAGCGCACGTCTGGCTTTTCGCGCTGCCACGGGAAGAGGTGGGGAAGGCAGCTCTTCACCAGCGAGTGTTTACAACCTGCTGGGCCTCAGCTGCCGTCACAAATGCTGCCAGATGAGCCCAATCCTACGCATCCCTTTCACCTTCAAAGCCTTTCACCTCTGCGTCTCAGTGCACAGGCAGAAAACGAGGCTTGTGCAGGGCTCAGGGATAAACCATCCACGCCTCTCCAACAACGAGAGATGTTCTAAAAGCTTAAAGCGTAACTCTGAGCACAAAAGCCCAGCCAAAGCGCAAAGATCAGCAGAATTTCTCAAGCCTGTTTTGAAGGTGCTTTTGAGTCTTCCCATCACTACTCGGAGTCTGCTGCCTATCCCCATGACCACAATATATTAGCTCCAGTAGCTTTTCAGCGACTCAGCTTTGCCACAGCTTCCTGCTTTTAAGCATACCTCCTGTGCTCAGCTGGAGCTTTGCCAGCCCCAGCTTTTGCTCAGGTTTGGTTCAATCTAGTACAAGATGGGAGTTTGGTAAAGGGTGGCTTTTTGTATTGGAAAAAAAAATAGGCCAACTGCTGCACCTGAACACTATAGAGGAGCTGCTGTTTCTAATAAAACCTCCTTGCTCCTGTTTTGAGACAGTTCACAGACCCCCATGCATGGGGAGCTCTAGAAAATGGGCTTCTCATTATTGACAGTTTGCTTCAGGAACTGCTGCCTTCCCCTGTCCCCTCAATATGTTGAATAAATTCTTCTCATTTACACCAGGGTTAACTTAGTTTGAACAGAGAGAGCTGGGTAGGCTCTGAAGGAATGCCCACAATTATATTTGTAATACATTTAGCTAATTGGTAGTGCTGATCCACCAAGTGTTCCAAGGGAAGGTGAGTCCTTGAGCTAAGTCTAGAGTTAGGGTTGACTTTTGAAAAAGCTGGGTTTGGGGCTTTTTCCTTAATCTCCGAATAACTGAGTTGCCCGATTCAAAGCGGCCTGAGCTAACCTGATATAAAACTTTAATGAAAAGAATGGGATTTTTTTGACTGGGGTGGATTTGCTGAGATCAGTCCTTCATCCTTGAACCCCACCACACCATGAGTTTGCCTTGGAGCAAATGCTGAAGGACCTCTTGCTTGCATTGTTACTCTGATTAGCGAACCGAAGCCATGCTTTAACATATTTTCCTAAAGCAAGTTTAAAATCAAGGACACCAAGATGTGCTTTACTTTAGGCTGAGAAACAACAATTACACAGTCCCTGATCTAAAACTTCATAACTGTGCTAAACTAATAAACACGGAAATGTTCCTAAAAACCCCAAGACTAAACATGTCTTCACCATGTCAACTTCCATGACAGCTTGAGCACAGTAACAGAGAGAAATGTGGTTTTCCAGTGCTGGCCTGTTTTATGACCCTGGGCTGTATCTTTCCTTCTGTTTCCCCTGCTTGTTGTCTTTGTCCCTACAGCTGGAAGCTCTCAGGGGCAAGGACAGTGTCTCATCACAGGCAGGACCTTGAGCAAGGCTTCTCCTGGCGTTGCACTGGGGTAAATTACCCAAGAAGTTGGTTGAGCAACTGAGGTACAGTGCAAATCAGTCCTCGTGTGTCCCAACCACACCCAGAGTGGTGGTTTGATGTGGATTAGGGATTACCTTGCTTGTCCCCATCGACCTGCAGCTGATTACAAAGGCAAGCTTTTCACACTGACTTTTGGTCTAGGAACATGAGCAAAGTGGGAGTGAGCAAAATGTCCCACCTCTACTTTGCAAAGATCTTGCTGGTTTCCTCTATAACAGAGTATGTTTTGACTGTTGGGGTTTGTGTAGGACCTATATTTTTAAAATTCTGAGGTTTGGGGTTTGTTTTTTTTTTTAAATTTTTTACAAGAAAAGAGATATAATAAGGATGGAATGAACAGTGGCCAAGATTAAACTAAAATTTTGCCAAGAAATCGTTTTTTCCCGTTAGTGCTTGAAAGGTGGGGATCAGTGGGGTCTCCCAGTTAATGAGCAATAAGACAACACTAAATGGCCTCAAGCTGGGGAGGTTTAGATTGGATGTGAAGAAAAAATTCTTCACTGGAAAGACGGTCAAGCATTGGATCAAGCTGCCCAAGGAAGTGATGGAATCACCAACCCTGGAAATCTTGAGAAAACATGTAGATGTGGTGCTTAGGGACATGTTTTCATGCTGAACTTGGCAGTAATGGGTTAATGGCTGGCCTCAATATTCTTAGAGATCTTTTCCAACTTGAATGGTTCTATGATTTGAAAAAAACCATCTCATCAGCATTTGTCCCTCCCTGGAATCTCTCCCCATCAGCACCTAGAAAAGTAGTTTATTGACAAAGCAGAAATTATGAAAATTCAAGTGAATACTAAGAAATATTCACCAACGAAAATGCAAGAATTTCTTAGTGGTGAATGTCTTTGTAGTCACACGTGCCCCAGGAGGCCAGATCCAAATCTGAGAGAAGAGTTTGTCAAGTCAGTGCTGTCACTAAACACACTGGTCTAAACTCAGCAATTAGATACAGGAGAACTCACATAACATACCTGTTTCTAAAAATAGAGGTAGAGTGATATCTGAAGTCTTCAATGATGATCATCTCCAAGAGATATGCTCTGCTTCAGTCAAGGAACAGTACACCATGTGACCACTTTGTTCAACCAAAACACTTTTAATATTGAATGAATGAAACAAAGAAATGTTAGCATGGAAACAGAAGTTAAAATTGATTTCTTCATCTTTGATTTTAGATAAGATAGAAGTAGGCAAAGCTCCCTGCTTAATATTATTGTTGGACTGTGCAAACATCTAATTTATTGGCTCACTTCCATTTTTTAAATGCAGAGTTTGGTAAAGATTCAGATCAACTCAGAAAGAAAATTCTCAAAATTTTGATAAGTCAACAGAATTCAAAGATCAATTCATAAAATATTGATTTCATTCAAAATGAATCTATGTGTGTATTTTTTATTAATATTTTAGAGGCTATTTTTTTAAACTACATTGACTCCAACTGAAAATCAAAACTCCCTCTTAAAGAAAAATGTCAATATACTTCATTTTAAAACATGAAGATGGAGTTTTGCAGCTCTTTAATAATTCAAGATTTTTTTCTTCTGAGAAAGTTGTGTGCTGCAAGAAATACCAGCTCACAAAATATTTCTGTCTGCTTCCATTATTTGCATTTTATAAAATTATGGGAAAAAAGTTGGGGGAAGGGTTTTGCTTTAAGATAGCTTTTTTATCATTACTACTCTGGACCTAAGGCAGGAACGTGACATTCTGCTCCCAGCCCTGTAATTTTCCAGGTGCCAAACCCACTTCCACCATCCAAACAAACAGAAAATTGATGGTTCCCACCTCCTAATGGAGCAATCCATGATTTGCACACAAGTGGTGTGATTTGGAGGCGTCATGAAATGGGCAGTTGTGGAGGACACAGGGTCCTACACCAGGGTAAAAGTCAGAGCTGTGGCCAGCACTGGGGACTGCAAAGAGCAGCCTTCATGGTGGGAAGAGGTGGGTGATGAGGTGCCTCGTCACTTACTGAGTATTTTAGCTTCCAGCAGGAAAATATTTAAATTACTGTCCTTAGGACAGAAATGAGAAAAGAAAGAAAGCTGAAAAAAGAGATCACAGAATCAGAGAATCACAGAATGGACTGGGTTGGATGGGACATTAAATATCATCCAGTTACAACCCCCTGTGGTGGGCAGGGACACCTTCCCCTATCCCAGGTTGCTCCAAGCCCTGTCCAGCCTGGCCCTGGACACCTCCAGGGATGGGGCAGCCACAGCTTCCCTGGACAGCCTGTGCCAGGGCCTCACCACCCTCACAGTAAAGAATTCCCTTTTGATATCTAATCTAAACCCACTCTCAGTTTAAAGCCACTACCCCAATTTAAGCAGAACAGCTGAGTACTGCATTTTAAATACCTCACCACCAAGTTCCCAGGCCCACTGTACTCTCTCCACATAAGCCAACCCATTTATACTATGCAGAAATGGTATCATATCAGTAAGAACATCTCTAGTTAATCCCATTTTAGAAGAATCCATTGAAGAAAAAAAGTAAGAGCAGAATTCTGCCATTCTATTACTGGCATAAGAATTCATCAGTGGTTTGAACCATGACCTCAGACCTCAGCTCTGTTACAAGAACCCTGCATCTGTGTTTTTCCCTTTGTAACAGGTGCAAGTAGAAAGAAATTAAAATGTCCACACACACTGCTGTGCCTGGACTGTGAATTCAGGTTGGTAGACAGAGTCTAGCCATCATGCTCAGAAAAAATGGGCTATTTCTGCTTTCTGACCTGGGCTCCCCAGGGTGCACAGAGCATTTCTAGGCACCAAGGCAGCGTCAGCTCGTTCCGCCCCGATTGCGCAGCGGTTGAATCCTTCACCTGCTCGAGAGGGTCGCAAAGGAAACAGCTAACTCATCACTTTTTGTTGTCAGTTATAACTACAAAGAGACCCTAAATGCTGTAGTCGCTCTTGTCAAACTTCAGTTAGGAGCAGCAGATAGAGGCTGCCGTTCGTTTTCTCTATTTCACCACGAAGGCGCTATAAATAGAAGCCTGTGTGTGGCTTTCTGGCTCTCTGTATATATGCCTCACACCTTCTCCATTTTTTTCTTTTTAACACCCACACAAACATTTGCCTGTCACCAGCCCCACAGAGACACACATTTTCCACAACATGCCTATCAAAAAGTAAGAAAAAAAAAAAAGAAAAAGAAAAAGAAAATTAGAAAATAAGTGGGCTCTTGGTACATGTACTGTGCATGTAGGGGTATCTGCATATGTGTGTTTTCATGCAGCAAGGTTTATGCTTGTGTAAAATCAAGCTTCAGCAGGCCTTATATTGATCTTCGGGATGCTTATAAATTCACTTTGCTGTCCTGAGTTTCACATCTCGCCTGACGTGTGCTGTGATGTTTTTCTGTCTGTGGGCAGTGACTTGGCGTTATTAATATACTATTGCTGCTGTGAGTGGCAAAGGGGTTCCTGTGTTCTTTCTGCTGCACTACTTTTAAAGTTCTCAAACTGTATAAGGGGGAAGGCTGACCTAATGCTGAGCTGCTTTGCTGGCTGAGCTGGAAGCCCACCCTGGGAGGTGGGGATGCTGAGCAGAAGCTGTGACCACCTCCCTTGGGCAGCACTGGGGAAGCTGACACAGGAAAATCTGGAGCTGCAGAGGCTGCGGCAGTGTGGAGCTTCTGTCAGCTGGGCACCAGAGGAGTTGTGGGTTTCTCCTGCAAAATGCTGAGTGCTGAGAGCGCTGAGAGCCTTCCAGCCTTTGAGGGACAGTTCACATCAGGGCTGTTTCCCGTCAGAAGTTTCAAAGAGGTAAAACAAAGTGCAGCTGCTCTGCTTTCTGCTCACCATACCCAGGCGTAGCTCAGATTGCTCTGCCCTGCATCAGCCTGCAGAACATGCACTCCTGGGTATTATTTGAGACTTCAAGTAATTCTTTCCCCATTTTTTTATTTTGTTTTTTCTTTTTATTTAATTTCTCCATTTCATGTTTATATGAAATATAAAATATATGCATGACCAGTGCAGCACATAGTGCTGACACAGGGCAAAAATCAGCCCTTGCATCACTTTTTAAGTAACCCTGGAATTCTATTTTGATGCCAAAATGTGCATATTCCTTAAGTTGTCTGCCAGACTGGATGGTGTAAAAAAAACCTTGTGACACTAAAGCTGCCTGAAGACCTGCGGAAGGTACAGAGAGTTGCAAAAAAACAGGAGAGAAAAAAACTGTGAGGTTTTTCTCACCCCCTCCCTCCCTCCCTTTCTTACTTTTACACAGGTGTTCAAACTGCAAAGAGCCAAACAAACCTCTGACTTTGGTTTGAAATGTGAGATGTTAAATTCTATTTTTATTTTTACTGAAAATTGCAAACTGCACCATATCTGTATAAATGGAGGTTTAGATTGGGCAGTAGGAAAAATTTCTTCACTGACAGGGGGCTCAAGCATTGGAATAGGATGTCCAGGGATGTGGTGAAATCACCATGTCTGGAATTGTTCACAAAATGTGTAGATGTGGTGCTTAGGGACATGATTTAGGGTTGAGTACCTGGCAGTGCTGGGCTAATGGTTGGACTCAATGATCTTGAAGGTCTTTTCCAGTCTAAATGATTCTATGATTCTATAAATTCAAGACCTGGCACAACCCATTTAGGCCTGGTTTACCACTTTCCTCACCGATCCAATATTACAGACCATCATTTTATAGCAGCTCATGTTTTTCAGTAACTTGCCATGCAATTCTGCTGGCATGGTCTGTTTTTAAGAAATTGTGTAGATGCACACAAGCTTACAAGAATTACTTCCTTTATTGACTCATGTCCATGCACTGTGGTTTAGGCATATATCCTCTCAAAGGAAATGTGTACATTCATGAACAAGATAATCATTGAAGAATTTGCAAAATGTTGTCCCAGGTAACCATGCTAACTTCCTTTAAAAGCAAGTTAAGTCTCTTACAAAAAAATACTTGACTCAGTTGAGTTATCATGAAGCCACTATAAGCCAATGAAAAAAAAAAAAAAATGATCACCTGCATGCCTGTCAAGTGGGCTGTCAAACTCAAAACTGGTCTGATCCTGGCATGGCAGAAAGTTTTTGATGATACATGGGCAGCAAAGTGCTTCCCAGTCATACTGAAATCACTGCCAGGGCTCTGGAAGGCTCCTGGGCAGAAGGATCTGTAGCAATGGATGACAGCTGCAGCAGTGGCAGAAGCCTTGAGAGGAACTACATTAAAAGTTTCTGTGTTCACCATGAAAAATGGGTTTGGAAGTGAATTTCCCACGGCACTAAATTGATTGCAAGGGAAGGGTACAGAACCACACCAGCAGAGGCTCTGCTCTATCACTCAATTAAGAAACTCAGTATATGAAATGTCATGCTTTGTTGTTTCAGCAAACTGCAAATGCATTTACAAGATAAAATAAAAGGAAACTGTTGTCTGCTTCCTTTAAAATGTCCATCTTTTTGACCTCCCCAGGTGTCACGTGGGCTCTAAGTTGCTATGTTGGGAAACAGGTCTTGAATGGCAAATTATCTTAAATATAGAAATAGAACAAAAACAAATAAATCCTTCCAGTTTCTGCAAAAAGTGCTCAAGCTTTTCCAATAAGACAAAATTTCTGCTGTGATATTTGCCTCTGAATGCCTGAACTGAAGATGTAGGAAGGTTGAAATCTCTAGCATCTTCACATAACTTCCATTCTCTTAGGTGAATCACTCATTGCTGACAGGCACAACCACACAGTATGAAAATTTATTTATCTAAGCCTTTGAAACATTATACTGACATTTTATAAATTCAGTCTCTTTGTCATTCTCTTGAGGACAGCCAGGTCGTTATGGCCCAGGAGGGGAGGAGGCTGCTGAGACTGCAGTGCAGGTGTCTTCATCCTGATCTTTTTGTGAACAGTACCAGTGGTATTTAAAGGAGGATCCCGTCCATGCAGTACAGTGCAGCACCAATCTAAGGATTCTTGAGGGAACACAAAACAAAAATGAGAAAACACATCTTAGTAGGCAGTATTTGGTATAGCCTTAGAGGTACAGATGAGCTTGAACTACCCCAGAAGAAGAAATGAGCCAGGGATGGGCTTGTAGTGATGAGAGGAACAAGTGAAGAAGTTCTTTTAAAAGCTGTTTTGGTGAGAACTAGAGCATCCAGAGATGCAATGGCAACCAGGCAGAGTAACTGTCTAGAGGTCAAATTAGGGCATGATTTCCAACAAGCAGTGTTTGCAAGAGCTTAGATTTACTTCCTCAAGCTTATAGTACTTAAATTAAGGGTGAAAATAAGAGCACATCTTCAGCTATTTAGGTTTTAGGCGTCCAGTGTAAGATAATTGTCAACACTCCCTCTATTACCATGGCAAAGAGACAAGGACATCTAGAAGGCAGTGAGGGACAACTATTTCAGGATAAAAAAATATTCCTTTGAAATCACTGTTTAAGATGAAATAGGATAGACGAAGTATTCTGAAATTATTACAGTGGGTTTGGACTGTACACTGTGAGTGTAGTTTTGCAGCCTCCAGAATTTTTACCAGTATTTATTAGCAAATAAGTAAAGAAATTAGTAGAAGCAGCTACTATAGCATGTTTATGAACCTGCAATAGAATCAGCTTGAAATGGTACCTTCCACTTTATGATCCCTGTTTACTTTGAATTCCCAAACAACTAAGTCCAGGGTAGATAAGTGTGGCATGTCATTTCTCTTGATCCATTTATTATGCATCTCACCTAGGCTGGCTATCCAATCATCTCCTAGGAGATAGGTACCTTCAGAGGAAAACAACTTTCTCAACAAGCCAGCTTTGTCAGAATTTCCCAGCCTGTGCAATGAGGTGCCTGAATCCTGCCAAAAACTTGTCAAAATCCAAAAATGGACAGAGCAAAGAGAGAATCCCCTGAGAGATCCCCTAAATGTGTGAATCACACTGCCAGCATAGAACCCCTCATAAAATGCAGCCACGTTGCTTTCTTTCTCAAAGTCAGACAATCCATCCCATAAAGAGAACACTAAACTATAAATAGTGAACCAAAATCCTCTTTGGGGCTCATAAGCCTCCCTTCAGCCACCATCCCTGCTCAGCAGGTGCTTGCAACGCTCATGTTATTATCCCATTCCAGGATGAGACCTCTGGGAACCTGGCTTTGGAGTTGGCCCAAGGAAGGCCAGCAGAGTACTTTTGTCATATGTTTGGTTGGGATGCAATGTGCAGTCATTCCGTGCTCTTCTGGACTTGGCTGATTCCAAGGAAAAGTTGGGTACATCTCCAAACCTTTGAAATGTAGGGAACTGTGGAGTGCTGAGAGAGCTACACATGGTTTTGTGGGATATGTATTTAAAGACTTTGGATGCTTCAGGCAGGTGGCTTTCCAGATTTGGAGGTGTCCAGAATATCATATTAAGAGATCCTGGAAGATGTTATGAAGGCCAATGGCCCTAAATTTCCCTTCATTTAAGCAAGGTCATATCCCATGGTGTCCTCAGAGTATCCCAAGGCCACACCAGTCAGAATATTTGGCCTTGTGGGACCCATGGGAACACCTCAAAAGCACAATGTGGATAAACCTTTTAAGAACAAAAGTCTCGTTAAGAAAGACCTTTAATATCATTAGTCCCCAAAAGCTACTGGCCAAATTCCACCACACTCAGCAAGAATGTGCTGCAAGAAACATTAAACACTGTTCTTGCCTTCAACCTGAGCTGGAGCAGCAATGGTTGAGGCACATACTGCTGGTCACATCAAGCTATGAGGACCAGGCTGGGCCTGCTGTTTGCCAGTGTCTTCCAAGTTGGTATTTGAAATAAGGACAGATCAGATTCTCTCCTAATTTAAAGTAAACCCACCTGCTTTGGTTACATTTTTCACGGCATAATGTTAAGAGAGCTCATACTTCACCACTCTTCTGTTATACTCAGGAGGAAAGAGGGAGAAGAACACACATAAGTCTGCATAACTTCAGAGTGGAGTTAATGAGGGAGAGCATAACACTTAATTCAACCCCAAAGCATTCATTACTACACTGCCTTTCCATATCAGTGCAATACATTTCATTCCCTTTTCAAAATACCATTTAACATAAACCATTTATTTTTTCAACTTTTCCCACAAGCGCTTTAATGCAGAGTTTGGACACCTTTCAGGAGAGTCGTGTGATGTAATGCATTTGAGAGACATAACAATGCATGTGGAGTTTGGAAAACCTTTTGCAACAGGAATAAAAATAGCTGTTCCTTTCAAAAGGCAGAATCTAACTTGCTGTTTTGAGGAAGAGGAGGAATGCAGTAATATCAGAAGATTTCTGTTGGGTTTTCAGTGCATGTGAGTTTGTGGGAATTTACATAAACAGCTGTAAGGAAATACAATAAACTTTGGGGACTCAGCAAGAGTTTTGACACGCTGGCAGCTCTCTGAAAATTTGTTGTCGATCAGAATGAGATAAGTCTACTATGCTTACACACGTTAGTAATATTTAAATCCACAGGGACACTTCATTGAAGACACCAATACTAGCTGGAGTCAAAGAACTGAGATGCAACTCAGTGTGATACTGAGACTAACAAAGGAGGAAGGCTATCACAATTTTTCTCTTTTTTTTTCAGCCTATTTAGTTCTATGTACTCACTTTTAAAAGTCCCAAATCAGAAGGATTTGACCTGAAGTATATTAATTTGTCATAAACTTTCAAGTTAAATAAGATCTTAAATACATACAAATTCTTAAGAAATAATTTAAATGGCTGAGAAAAAAAAATTGAAACTATATGAAAGAAGAAGAAAACAGAGAGAGAAATAAGGATACATCTGACTAAAGGAAGACAAACAAAGGCTAGAGAAGGAGGCACTTTCAAAAATATTTTTTTCCTCCTATCTGGGTTCGTCTTTGTTAGTTTAATAAAAATTATAACAGTGGGGGTGTGCCTGTGAGACAGGTAAGTCTCTGCAAAACACTGAAATAATGCTCAGTGTGCTGCCAAAGACCTTGAGATTAATTTTTAACAGGATGTATGATATTCTTCTCATCCTTAAAATCAATTCAAGCACTATCAATAATCTTGCTTGCCCTTTCTTAGCCCATGCTAAGCTGGTGAGAATGTTTCAGGAGGCTGTCATCAACCATGCAGAAAAACTGGTCTCAATATTCCAGATCAAAACACCTTTCCAGAGCAGAGTAACGGCAGATCAGTGTAACAAAGGCAGCAGATCTTTCAGGCCACACTTTAGGCTATCCCTGCTGGCCTCCTTCTGCCACTGCTGCCCGGGGTTTTGCTGAGTGATAGCATCTCACACCAGCCTTTGCTGGGGAACTGCAGCCTTCTTCAGACAGTATTTCTCTGTGGATAGAAAATCCCTGTGGATGGTTACCAAATGCACTCCCATTTGTTTAGCACAGGGATAGATAGGGAACGATGATATTGTGGTGAGATGGGGAAGTTTCTGTTTTCCCCACGAGCAGATTGATCCTGTGCTCAGCACAGAAGTAGTCCAAGAAGAGCAGCTGGGTCCTTGCTGAGATGAATTCATGAAGGTGAGATGGTGCCAGTTACCACCATGCCTGAGAATAAATGGCATGTGGGCTCTCTCTGATCCCTGTGCTGATGTTAGACCAACATGAGAGGAAGAGCAGTAGATTGCCACAAAAAATAACCACAAAAAGTTACTTGGGAGTGTCCTTTTCATGCAACCTGCACAAGAAAATACCATATTATTACTGCTTTGTCCTTTGTTATCAAAGCTGATACAACTGACAGCCTAATTCCTTTTGTATATATGTGCATGACCTGAAAAGTCCCTCTTGTGAGTGGTGGTTTGGTTACACGAGCAGAAAAAAAATTCAAGCTCCTGCTTACTACTTCCTGATTATCCTAAACAACTGTGGCAGTGAATTTCAGGGGAAATGGATCTCTGCTTTGGAAATTCAGAAAGCAACATCACCTGAAGGAAATCTTGGTCTCACAAAATTCTGTAGACCTGGTGGTATGATGTCTCTGGCCTGTTTTTCCCCAGTATGTCTTTGATGGAGGAGAGGGGTTTTATGCTGGAGTGACATTTGTACCCACTGACACACAAGGTCAGCATTGTTCCAGTCCCTGCTGTCCATGCAGAAGGGGTTGTCCATGCTACATGTTTTCCACCATCACCTGGGAGAGAATTTTTCTATCAACTTAGAAGTTAAGATTTTTTCCATGCCCCAGAGCTGGCATTACATGCAACAGGGACAAAGGCACCTTCACCTTGTGTGGTTTATCTAACTCCCCAAATTAACCTATCGCACTTCCCTGAACTGACCATCAGGTGATCAGCTGAGCTCCACAATGTAGATACCACATGTGGGAGTAAAGATAAAAAGCACCTCCCATGCCTGGGGTTTTCACAGAAATGCCCATGATCACCAAACTCCACATCCCTGGAGCTCCAAAGCAGCCTCCCTGCACCAACAAAACACCATGCCAAAGAGAAAGGGGAAGATACCTGCATGGGTGACTGGTTTCCTCTGGTACAAACATACAAATACTTTTGCAGAGATGCTCTTCAGAGCAAGGACATCTCTTATCTAGAGCATCTTCTCCACATGAAATGGAGAAGCTTGAGGCTGAGTCCCTGCAGAGCACCTCTCATGTTAAAGAAGCCTTGTCATTTCTCCCAGACAAGGGAGGAAGGAAGAGCTTGTGGTTCATGCAGCAAATGGAGGCTCAGGAAATCTATGTTCATATCCTGGTTCTACCACAGGTTTCCTGTGTGACCTTGGGCAATTCCCGTAATCTTTCTCTCTGCCTCCTTTTCCCCATGTGTAAAATGGGGATAAAATAGTTCCCACTCCTAATGGGACTCAAATATTAAATTGGTTTATGAATGGTACCGTATAGCAAGGGGACAGTTGCATGTGTGGGCCAGTCCTTTCTTAGCTATGTGAGACCAGGTACAGGACTCCAGCTCTAGGGTTTATAAAAGTTTCCATTATCTAGGCCGCAATACATCTCACTCCACCAACCATGTACTAATCAGAGTGAACAGGTAAATTTGAAGCTTTAAATGACAAAAAAACATTGATTGAAGTAAGTCTGATATTTGATCTGTGGACATCATTGATTTACTTAGGTAGAGGCTGCAAGACTTTTTGAATTGTGGTTTATTCATTGTATAATTCTCTGCAACAAGGAACAAAACTGAGATAAAACTAAGCACTAATTGATGCTGGCTACAGTCTCTCATTGTTTATAAAGAGACATCCTGATTCGTCTGCTAACAACCTAGTGAGTTCCCTGTACTCCTCTCCTGCAGCTGACCAAAACCGTGGCATCCCATGCACTTCATAGAATCCTGGAATATCCTGAGTTGAAAGGGATCCACAAGGATCATGAAGTCCAGCTCCTAATCCCTCACACGACAGCTCTGGGAATCCCACCATGGGCCTGAGAACACTGTCTAAATTCTTCTTGAGCTCTATCAGGCTTGGGGCCATGACCACTTCCCTGGGGAGCCTGTTCCAGGGACCAGCCACCCTCCGGGTGAGGAACCTTTTCCTAACATCCAACTTAAACCATTATGGCCTTTCACACTTCCCACTCCAGCCAGTCCCACTCCTACCCACACGTTGGTCTTCAGTTTGGGAGATGTCTGGACATTCAGTAATGGAGACTGTTTGGGTCAAGTTGGCCTTACACTGTCTACCAGTGTTTACAGAGGCACAGGAGAAGCCAAAAAACAAAAGTGGGTTTTCATCCAAAACTTTTCCATTTAGAGGTGAGAATGTGACAAACCTGGGCTGTAAAGACATAGACAACAAGTTGCCAGCTCCATCAAAACCAGATGTGCTCTCTCATAAGCCAAAAAAAAGGGCAGAGAGACTTTATTTAAAACATACATTCTGTTCTTACCTCCCTTTGAAGAGATGATGTGGGATAATTTGAAGTCTCCTTCTTACACAAACATTGCAAGCACTTCCTGTTGGTAACTATAAAAGGACAGTCTGGCTAAGTAAACAGTCCTCTTCATAGTTGTGTCTAAGCAGGAAAGCCCTGTGTTCTTCACCAGTAGCTCCATTGATGACTACAATTGTTCTGGTTATTGTTTGCATTCGTAATAACACTGATTATAACAAAAGATCAAAACAGGAACTTCCTTAAACTTATTAAATGCTTGTAGTCAGGGCCTGGACATTGCTGGCATAAAGATGGATGTGCATTGACATGGTGGAAAAGGGGGAGCCAGATCCTCGGCTTGTGTAAATTGTGGTTGTCACCTCCAGCTGAGGACCTAACTTTGCCATGGTATCTCATGCTACCCAAGAGCTCTTAATGCCCTACTGTTACCCGCTAAATATCCCCAAGCACCATTTTCTTGTACCATGAATTAAAGCAAAACTGAAATTTGAGAAAATGAAATAATAGTACCAAAAACATAGAAGGAATTCATGGCAGAGTTTAGGATAGGACCCAGACCTCCCACCTCTCACGGTGAGTGTGTCATAGAAGTGTCCCTGAGACGTTCCAGGATCCTCCGCCAGCCCAAACACTGTCTCCTTTTCTGTGTACTTCTCTTTCATTTAACAACAATTATTTTCTGTCATTATTATCTATTATTTTTCTTATTAGGAAGTCTACAGGTTTCTTTCAGATTTACCACAGAGGAAACACCTAATCAGCCTCCGAGGTATAACAAATCGTCTACCACTACTAAACACACCATTCACAGCACTTTCAGCTTCTGCTGCACCACCAATGGCCAGTCTCCTCAATATCATGTGAAGAAACATCCCCATGTTGGATTAGATACTGGAGCCGCAGGTTTGAAGTGGAAGATTTATGCCAACACCTTCCTCTTCCCAGCAGAGCCCTGCTGTTTGTTTTGGCTTCTCAGTCCTGTGTCCCAAGTGTGTGAGTCCTCAGCACTTTGGCAGAGAAGCAGTAGACTGTTATCACTGATAATAACATACCATCCCAAATTCTGGTTGGCTTACTCTTTGTTCTCTCCCTGTAAGACCAAGATTAAAGCACAGGTCTGACTTAGAATGGAGAATTTCTGCTGGTCCAGCCCACAAACCTCCCTAATTAATCAGACTGGGTCCTCCACAGCTTAACAGTTTGGATACAGTGCCCAGGAGAACATGGTTCCTAGTAAGACCATATGCAGTGTTTAAAAACACTTCTAAGGTCCAAAAGCATGGCTGGGATTTAGATACTCTGCCATTCAATAAATAATTCTTGCTAATTTTCTGTCTGACATTGAAGCAGTGGCATAGGGAGGGACTTCTTCTAGAGAGAAGGACCACACAGAAAAATAGGGAGAACAAAAATATAAGTTGATGCTGTAAACAACAAATTCGACTTAAAATTGCAAACCTGAATTCTTTTGGAAAGGAGATATGCCATTAGGGAGCCAGGGAAATCACGTTCATATTTGCAGTTTACTGATCTAGGAAATAATCTGTTTTGCCTGAGCTTGAGAAGGAAACCTCAGTTTGCTGGGGTCATGCTGATACCTGTGGGTACAACAGCTCACTGCTGGCTTGCCAAAAGTTCTCCTTATAAAGTATGCAAATGGACTGGTCACACTTTTTAAATCTCCTTCCTAAAGCTTCTCTCTACATCTCAGTAGGCAGACAGTCAGGATTCACTTTGCAAGAAAGATTCTCAAGAAAACTTTGCAAAGGCCAGGGAGGCAAGGTTCCTGCAAGTTCCTTCCAGTGATTGGATGGGGACAGTCCTTACGTTTTTCTTGCCTGTGTCCTCAGAGAGTATCATCATGTTTCGTGAAAACGTTGACACACTCAGCCCCAACATTGCCTCTAACTGAAGAGAGGACAGAAACTTAATTGTTCAACTTTTGCTCAGCTTGCAAAATGATTTGTGCTGCCTGTGTGCAAAAGAGGTTTCTTGTGATACCAGGTGGACCATTTCCCAGTTAACACAGTGGACTTGTTAGGAAAAATTGTGTTCCTCTCCCAGCTGAGGCACACGGGGTTTGTTCTCCTGAATCCAAGGAAGTTCCTTGTCATTTCCTTTAGTCCATCTGTAAAAAGGCCAGCACAACTTAGTCCTTTCCCACATGGGTGGCAAACACCCAGGATCAGGAGCAAACCCTTACACACATGTGCAGAGAGCCTGGCACCATGCCAGCCCAAGGCATAACCAACATATTGACAGGACAAGAAAACCAGATCATCATATTCTTATGGAAAGGGAACTTCACATAACACACTGAAACTGGGGATTTAAAGCCCAGAACATGAACTTTGAACTTCTCATCCCCTAGTGTCGCAGCAGGTCTGCAGGGCTCAGCTGCCCAGCTCGAGCTCTGTTCTCCTCCATAAACAACCTGTAGTAAAACCAGGCACTCAATAGCACAGCCAAGAAACTCTAATGCTTCTCCATCCCTTAACTGGGATTTGGTCCCACTACAAGCCATCTCAGCTGGTTAAGTGGCTTGCCTTTACTGTTTTGCCCCCAGTGACATCACCATTTGGCTTTCTGAGTGTACCTCCTTGGCTCTAACCATCCCCCTTGGCTCCATTCCCTGTAAACAGGGCCTGATTAATGTTGCAGAAGAAGGGCTGTGAATCACGTATTCCATTCTCTTATGGGAAGTCAGAATGTCAATTTTTCCTAGTTTTAAGTGCAGAGAATTGGGATATTTAATGCAGAATCCCTAGCAACGACACAGAAACTGCAGCCTGAGCCTACAGCTGCAAGCTTCCCAACATACTTTCTGTAACAGCAGCTGATGAATCACCCACTAGAAGACATGCACTTTAAAAAAAATAAAATTGAAACAGCATTCACCAATGCTGCCTATTATTACCCAGCCCCAAACACATTACAAGGATATTCTTTGATAAGGAAAGGGCCCTCACACATACATCCACAAATCTCTACTGGGCTGTTTAAAGGCTGAATAGAAACAGTCCCGGCAGCCACAGATGTTCTGTCTTCAGTCCTGGGTAGTAGCATTTTACTGCCCACAGTAATCATCACTAGTAATGCTTCCAGCTGGTGGCCAAAAGCCGAAACTCACTCTGAGCTTTTGCTTTACAAATGCAAGGAAATCAAAAACAAGAGCTCACAGACCAGCTACGGGACCCTGCTACAGTCTCTTTCTATTCCCTTTTTCGTGGCTATCTTTCTCAGCTTTCCAAAATAAATTGACAAATGAAAAATAAAGCATGGTTTGGACTAGCCTTTTAAAGGGTTGCATACATAGTGAGCTAGAACAGTACAGTAAAGCTCCAGAGAAAGGATGCTTACAGGAAAGGCTCAGGGAAATTACTGGAGAGAGACACTGTTCTTAAAAAGCACTTACTTGACAAGTGGTACAGCAACCTCTCTGGCGTATTTTATTGATTTTATGATTTCCTAAAAGTATTATGACGAACAATATAATAAATGAGCCAGGCAAAAAAAGTCAATTGTTCAATAAAATGGAGGGACACTTCTTTGCAGGAAGATCATTTCAATCATATACAAAATTTCGATCATATGCAGAATCTACCTGAAGTGGATGATCCACCCTGGAGACTGACAAGAGCATTCAGAATGATGGTGTGGTGGAAGGTGTCCCTGTCCATGGCAGGAGGGTTGTAACTAGATGGTCACCAAGGTCCCTTCCAACCCAAACCACCCTAGGAGTCTGTGATTTAGAAGTGCTCAGAACCCACGGAGGTGCACTGAGATACAAGATCCTAAAAACCTTAAACCCAAAGGGAATTCTACCCAAGCATGAACTTCCCCCTGACAGAAATTAATTGAAGTCAAATATTAGATAAACACATGTGATGAGACATTCACAGATAACAGGGTCAAGAGATGAAAAATAATCCACATTAATCTTGATACCATCACTGAGGAATGCTTACAGTGTATTATCAGTGTTTATTCAGGATATAAACCCTGTTGTGCTGGGTGCTGAAAAGATACACCATGTATATCTGACCCAAAGGTACATCATACATCAATATAAAGATACTCAGATGCTTATTTCCTAGCAGTGGCATGAAGATTTGTGCAGGAATTTAACTTTAGGAAGGTCCCTTTTCTTCTCTATGCTCCATTTCTCATAATGAAAAAAAAATTAAAAATTAAAAAAACTCTTCCCTTCCCTGTTCAGCCTGAAAACACCTGGGACCTGGGGCAACATCTGATGGTTTTATTAAGCTCTTGTGCAAACCAAATCAAGAGCAAGACAGTGTTTGAGCCCACAACCCACAGCCATGCCCTCCTTCATCACATCAACTCCTGTGCATGACCAGGTGACCCAAGCAGACTTTTCTATCAGGAAAAGGCTTGTAAATGATCTAAACCTGGGAGGTCTTAATTCAGCACCTTTGAACTGGCCAGCAGGATGTCCACAGTTGCTGTGGGACCAATCTCAGAGGTCCACACTGCTGGGCTAACTTGCCCATTCTTCTCAGGGTATTTGGATCATGGTAATGCAGCACTTGTTGTGTCCTTATTGCCAGCCCAGTGCAGAACTGGAAACTAGTTTTTCCTTTAATATTGCCTACCAGGAAACACTACTTTGCTTCCTCTGTTCCTACCAGAAAACCTTCTTTTGCTTTCTCTTCTGACCAGTGGCCAGTCCAGGCTGGGTATTCAACAGCAATATAAAACTGTTCTGTAAAAGATGAAATAACTCATGGTTTTAAGAACAAATAGAGCCACTCAGATGCGAAGGGCAGAAGTGCTGCTGCATGCTTAGGGTGTAACTCCTCCTTCCCATTTGCATGACACCCAGAGTAACAGGAGATATGAAATACAGCCGCTCTCGAGTAGGCGGAGGCGAGTATCCAGTTGACTCAGAGCACCATTCTACGCCAGGGTGAAAATTTAAGGGGAGCTGGAGGGACGAGAGGGGAACTTGTCTGACTAAAGGGTTTGTTATGTTGATACTGTTGCATAGGGGAAAAAATAGCTGTAGGGTTTTCTTTAGAAGCCCTGTGTTCATAGAGGGCTATGGAGGTGGAAAGAGGGGGAAATAATTACTAAATCATGATTGCTATCTGCAGTATTTACACAAGATAGACCACACAAATATCTTAATAGTGGAGGCACCTCAGTACTTACTTATTGCTATTGATCTGCATTAAGTGATTTAGGAACCCTACAGTCTGGAAGATGCTACAGAACAGAAAGATAAAACCTTTTTCTTCAACTAAAAGAAAAGAGCTGAGAGAAACAGAAAGGGACCAGTCTCAACTCACCTGTCCTTCAGCTTCTTCAAGTGTAGGACAGAAACATCCCTCTGTCCTAGCTCTGCCTCTGGCGAGCAACCAGGAGGAGGGTGGGAAATGTGCTGGACACATGAAGGCAGTTTTTCTGCTGATCTGCTGTGGGGTGGTTGTGTCCTGCCGTGCCTCTCTCCAGCTGTAAAATCCTGGGGGCAGGCAATGCCCTGTACCACACACGCATCCACCACCTGGAGCAGCAGGGCCTCAGTCTGCAGAGCAGTATCCAAGCACCAATCTTAATGACAGTAATTTTAATAACCAAAATATCTCTGAAGGGAGCTGGAACAAGGTGCTGTTTTGCATCCCTCTGGATTGTTTTTGACTATTGGCCACTAGTAATAAACTATTAGGGAACAAAAAGCAAATGGAAAACAATAGATGTAATTATGTAGCTGGATGAATGTTTCACTTCAAATATTATTGTGTCTGTGAAGATATATGGCATGGATTTGTTATTGCAAAAAGAAATATGCATTGATCTCTTTAGCAGGAAACAGGTATGACTGTATTATGTAAATATTACTTCATTTACTGTCAACAACTGTAAGCTTATTTTCACTTTGCAAACAGATGACAAACGTGCTTGAAGTCATACAGCATCAATCTTACATCTGACAAGAATCCCTCATTTTGCAGCCAATTTTTGAAAGTCAAAAGGCCAGATTCAGACTTGGGCTAATGCCACCCACTCCAGCAGGAGTGATGTGCCAGATCCTCCACGGCAGTGCAGATCAAATGTGCTCTGTGAACTTCAGCAGCCAAAGAAGGGGTTCTAAAGCTGTTGACTTCAGAGCTTTGACCCACAAAGCTGAAGTACTGGAAGAGCAATAGGTCTGAATTCCCCCAGTACCACCACCCTAACGGGAGCAAACGCAGCCCAGCAGATTTCTGCAGAAGTTAAAGATCAGTCATGATACTCCTTCGTACATCACTTGAAAACTCATTGTTATAAATGAAATTAGTTGATTGGTTTTTGCAAAGTTAATAAAGTTAATTAAGAGTTAATTAAATAAAGAGTTAATTAAAGTTAACAAATGAAGTTGTTACACCTACAAATTAAAGTTGATGTTAATAAAGTTAAGAAAGTATGTTTAAACCCCCTGTTAAAGTGTTAAATCCACCCTAACTTCATTCCCCAGGTTAAACTGTTAAATGTGTTATTTAAAGTTTTTCTTCAATGTTAACTGTTAAAATGTTGTATGTAAACCCTGTTCATATTAATGGATTTCTTTTGGAACCTTTGTATGTAAAGATAATAATTATTTTCAAATACCCCTATCTCTAACATGAGCCAAGTTAAGGTGCAATATTAAGGGACCAAAGCTATTCTTAGCTCACTCTCAACGGCCGGTAGGTTGCAACCATAGCAACCATGCATACTAATGAGGGACTTTTCCCGCCCTTGAGAGGGGGCTGAGATCAGCCTTAGCAACTGAACTGCAATTGGACAGAAGAACATGAAGTCATCTGAAGAACAACCAACCAGAAGGGAACAAATGGGCGGACCATGGGCGGCACCAAGTCCCTCGAAAACTCTATAAAAAGAAGAACACCCAAAGACTGTCGTCCTTTTCTCTCTGAGACTAGCTCCTGAGAGGACCCGGTGCTGCTGTTCGGTCAGCCTTCCCTGCCTTTGGGACTTTATTTTACTAACACCCAGCAGCATCACCCAACCTTCGCTCCGTGGCTCATCGCCCTACAAGGCGCACAAGCGTCTCTGATATCCCACCCGGGATTTTTCCCTTTTTATTTTAATTTTTCTTTTTCTGCAAACAATAAAGTATCTTTTTAAAGATAATTTTGAAGCTGTTTTGCCTTTTATTCATAACACTCATCTAGCTCTGGTGTGGTTGCTAACATCAACAAAAAAAAGAGCTAAAAAGAGAGGATATAACAAACTGTATCCTTCCAGACCTGCAGCTTGGAGACCACCATGGGAACGGCTGCAGCTCCCTCATCCAGTGCACTGCCACCCACAGCTTGGGTTAGACGTCCTGAAAGTGGATGACTCTGGCTTGGCTTTGAGCTCATTCATCCCCATAGGATTATTTTGGCAGTCATGTAACTACAGAGGAATTCATCCTTTAGATTCTCTTCCTGCTCTCTTCCCCATGTATTTTGCCAGGAAAATTTACCCTTCAGGGTCTTATCTGTGAGAAGAGGATGCCCAGACAGAAGCATGCATCCAGTTCCAGACCTAGACCCAGAGGATTTTGGGAAGCTGAGACTTTTCTCTGGTGACTAATCATGCTGTGATATCACAGGCTAGCTGAGATCTTCCTTCTCTCTTTTACAAGGATTACTCTTGCAAAACAGAGCAGTCCCTGGGCTCAGACAGCCTTAAGCTGTTCAGTGAGACTTGGCTGGTCAAAGAGTAACCCTGCTCAAATCTGGATCTGCCTTTTGTAGGTCAGACTGTAAAAAAAATAATTCTCATGTGATTTTCATACTTTCACACTCTTGCAGGATGCTAAGACAAAGTATGGCTCAATCTAACTTTCAAAATATCCAATTCCGAAAATGTACCATTTGAAAGAAAGTGAGATCAGTCTTAGAATCACAGAATGGTTTGTGTTGGAAGTGACCTTAACAGCCAGGTTTGATAAATCCATGAGGAACCTGAGTTAAGGGTGGCATCCATGCCCATGGCAGACCTGTTGGAACAGGATGATCTTTAAGGACCCTTCCAATCCAATTCATTTTACTCAGAATGCAGTTTGCAGGGTCCAACACTGTCAGTATCTGACATTACAATTTAGTGGTGGAAAGGACATAAATTCCCAATGTCCAAGCAGCATGGCCCCAAGAAATATTCCTATCAACAAGTTTGATTTCTATAACTGCCCTTCCTTATTTTCTCTGTTCTCTGGATTTTTTCCTCTTTCCTTGCATCTTTTTGGCTTCTCACTTTCTTCCCTAGCATCACCAGGCTTGGAAAAAGAAGGTAATACTAATTTCCTGAAATACAGTGGGTGCCACCACCCTGTACAGTGGTGGTTCAGAATAGGTTTGAGAAAATAAAATGGCTCCATCTCTCAGGGAATTGTTGGGAAGGATTTAGCAAGGGATCACTTAGCATTTGAAGCAAAGCCAGCTCACTGGTAACAAAAATTAGGAACAAAATAAAGCACTCAAACTAAAAAAGCCAACACTAAACCTCCTCTCCTTAACACAAGCCCACTCTGACTAGTGCATTAAACAACAAGATTTGCACTGGCACATGTCATGTACATCTGAGTGCAGAGTACAAGTTTGAAAATAAGTTGGGTAGGAAAGCAGAAGCCTCTCCCAATAAAAAGAGTGAGGATTTCTGCAGGAAGCTTCCTTTTCACAATACTGTCAACAACGAAATAAATTTTGGAAATGTGGGAAATTTTGAACTGCTATTCTTATTTTGTCACAGCAGGAAAACCAGAGTATGGGTACACCTATTCTAGAGCAGAACTTCAGGATTTCAGCTTATTTCAGTCTGGCAAAGAGGCTGGCAGAAAGCAGAGTTATCTGTAGAGCATCTGCACAGAAAGGGAAGGCCATAGCTATTTAGTTTAATCCCTCTTCAGACAGATAGTGTCTAACAGGAGAAAAGGTCACTGAGAGAGTCAGCAACCAGCCCCTTCTCTTGAAACACACAGGCTCTGCTTCTTTCGTGTCCTCCCACCCAGATAACACCCAGCCTTGCTCCTCTCTGCTTTAGGCTGTGGAGAAAATTGGACCTTGAGACAGCAGAGCTACAGGATGCCAAGCCACCAGCTCAGCTGGCAGCACTTTCCAGGGCGCAGAAAAATCACCACATCCCAGATGCTTCAAGCAGTTGTCCCTGCCTGGTTTATGTGGGACATCCTTTATGTGCCAAGCTAAACTGTGATGGCTTGATGAGGAGAAGTGAGAGGCTCTAAATAACCTATGACCTTTTCCTTGTGCTCTGAACACTTAACACCTTCACCAACACTTAACCCAAGTGTGATTCAACACTGTGCTTAGGCAGAGCTGACCCCAAGGTGGGAGCTGGTGCACAGACTGAGCCACGTCACCACTAGTTTTGTGCTTGGGCTTTTCCTCACCACCATCACCTCAACCTGCCCTTCTATCATCACCTCTGAACTTCGAGATGGATGTGTTTGCTGAGACAGCACGGATGAGTCAGGCTTCAGCAGTGGGCAAAAAGTGATGCCTACCTTAGTGCATAGAACAGCACTGCAACCACCAAAGTGGTGCTTCAAATCCATTCATCAAATTTAGCAATTTTCCCTGGCCCATCTCTGCCATGAGCAGTGGCTTCTTATTCCTGCCTCAGCCACCAGTCCCAGTGCCTTCCTCTCCGTTCCCAAAACACCCCTCAGCCTCCCTGCTCACTGAAGTTCAATCTGAGCTGCAGGGTCCCCCTGGTAAAAGCTACCAGTGATAACCACTGCTCTCCAGCTGCTAGGTGGGATTAAACACTTCTGAAAGCCTGCCTTCACACGTCCCTTTCCCTCAGCCGGGTAGCAGTAATCCCTCCCCAGCTTCCAGATCCCACTATGCAGCTGAGGGCTGGAAACTTGCTACCAGCACAGTAATCTTTTCCCAACCATGACTGTAGAAGGGAATTATAATTCCCCTGGTACAGCAAGGTCTCAGTATTACCATCTTCTGTTTCTCCTAAACCAAAGCTGTGCTAGTATGGCTGAACTGTTATTCTGTTTGGGTGTGTGTGCATATAGTGTTGAATAGTACAATAGCATAAATTTTAGTTTTAAGTACACAGATATCCACGTTGAGGGTTTTTTGTGTGTGCTTGCCCGTGTGCCTACACACAGCCATCTCCACAGAGTCTTATGGTTATTATATACCTATATGTTATTTTTCAGCCACACTAATAAGAAAAAAATCTTCTGGATCCTTTCAAGACCTGCACAAGTCCCTGCTGTTACTGCATCCCTGAACTCCGTGCATCCAGGGATTGCCAACGGCCTTATTGAAAGTAGCAGTGTTCCCCCATCCCCAAGGCAATACCACACACAATTTTTCAAGGAAAGGTTTATGCAGACACAGATCCACAAGGATGAGACAATCATTGTGTCCAGAGAAATATACCCATGTTGACTCCAAGGCATCAGACTAAAGACACTTAATTTTAGCCACATGAAGGTAAAAATCTAAACTTCAGCAGTTTCTGAGGTTTTCTCTGTGATTACTGGGAGGGAACAAACACACACAGGGCAACCCATCATCTGCCAGTGCTGAACCACTCTCTGGAGGTATCTGTCTCTCTGCTGGTGTGATGAGCAGCTGAGGTGCCACACCAGCATTCCAGGTAGCTGTGACTTTAGATCAAGCCTACCTTGGCTGGCAAAGCATGGGAACAACTCAGCAGAGCTTAGGTACCCTGAAAATCATTTTATTATTTCATCTTCTAGATCATATTCTTCCCCCACTGCATAACACTTTGGATGAAGGACGAAGACAGACTGAGAATCCTCATTTAGCATTTGCAAGGCATCTTCAGCACCTTTGAAGATGGGACCCTAAAGTCAAAGAATTATAGAATCATAGAATATTCTGTGTTGGACCCATCTCATTCCTTATGCTGAGCAGAATCTGGGTTGCCAACCACTGCAACATACCTAGCAGTAGCATTATTTTTTTTTAAATTTCAGGGTTTTTTTCCCCACAGACATAGTTAGTGTCTCACACTAACTGAAAAATTATACATTTTGAACTTCTTTTGCTGCAGAGAAATCCTGAAACAAGCAGGACACAAACATAAGTCTCTGAAGACAGGAGGCAAAGAGAAAGATCCCTGAAATGTAATTTTTACAGCAGTTTCATGGCTTTTAACCCAGTCTTGTAATTTTGAAGAGCTTGGCTTGTGATTTCTGAACTCGTGGGGTGAGAAGTGCTGAAACTAAAAGGTACATTCAAGCTCCTCTGGATGTCAGAGCCCTAAACATGCCCTGAGGAAAGAAGGGAAGACACTGCTAAGGTACAAACCAAATGAGTGAGAAATGTGTCTTCCTCGACCTTCTCTCTCCCCACCCAGCCCTGCTCCCGGCACAGCTTAGCCTCTCTTTTGAGAGGCAAAACTTTTGTTTGAGCTGACCTTCAAGCAGATGTCCCTGCAAAAAAAGGTAACTCTGGGAAGAAATGTCACAAAACAGAGTCCCACTATTGAAATCAGATCTCTGAAAAGCTGAACAGATGGCCCTGGAGTCTCCCAACTCCATGGTGAGGACGCTTGGCAGCAGAACGAACGCTGAGAAAAAAAGCAGCTGATTTCATCGGCTGCTCTATCTGGTATAACTTTGTCTTGGGTTTCTGCTCTTGCCACCTCCTTTCCTGAAAAGTGCAATAACTCTTTAAACAAACTCCCAACAACAATAAAACCCTTTTACAGGCTTCTGTTCATTAATCAGGTAGCTTATTTGATACTCGATTCTGGTAGGTGATCTTTAACATCCCCTCCAAATTAAGCTTTTCTATGATTCTACAATTCTTTCCTATATTTCTTTTTTTCTCTCCAGTCTTATTTTTACCTTGCCAGTGTGATCGGCTGTGAGACACTATCTGGAGTCACTGCACATGTTATCACCTAGAAATCCTCCTGCACAAGAGTCTATGTAGGCTTTTCTGGGAGGCTGAGAGTGAAAATGTGCATGTGTCAGTGCACATGGAAACTGACAAAATCCCTCCTCCCTCTTTCAAACAACAAATATACCCTTTCCCTTTACAAGCACTTAAATGTTTATAGGAGGCTGAGTGTGATTTTCACGCTCTACTCAAGATTTGCGGCTTTTTTTTACCTGAGCCACATGAAAAGGCTACAAGGAAGCCTTAGACACATGTATCCCAAATACACAGGGCAGGTTGGTAGGATACATGTACCTGTGGTTTGCAGAGATCATCCTCAATGGTCACCTCTCTGTAGCTGGCTTGCTCTGACACTGATTCTCTTCGTGTCCTTGGGAAGGTCTCTTAACCTTTGCACTCTATAAAATGATACCTAAATATCTTTCTTGCTTTGCTCTCTCTCTCTCCATTGCAAGCAGGGCTAGAAAATCCCCCCGCTTTTTTGGTGTCACGGGAGGGTAATTGTACTTCTGAAGGAGTGGAATGCACCCTTCAGGGAGTGGGCAGAGGGGGGATAACCTCATTCCTCACCCCACCCCTGCTAGCAGAGGTAAGCGCTGTGTGACATCTGCAGAGCCAACCTGGAGCCTGGGACTCCGCAGTTTTGGGGTTGCTCCCTGCTTTGGTGGTGTCTTGTAGAGTGACCCCATCCCTCTTGTCTCCTCTGTGTGATGCATTTTCCCAGCCTCCAGCCCCAGCACCCGCTGTTGCGTTCAGGGTGTGAGGCTCCCTCCCAGTGAGCTGCTGCAGCCGCAACCACCCCAAGGAGAGGTTTAATCCCTGTCGCCAAAACAAAACTCTCTGTGTTTGTTTTTTCACCCTGTGTAATTGTCAGGATTAATGCTGTTTAAATGATGTCAGACAGCCACTGGTTTGTAGCAATGTACTTACTCCACACAACTTTTCAACAGAGCCTTAATATTTTACCACATGAATCAGAAAAAGGAAAAGAAAAAGGCCTTAAGTAAGAAGACAAGAGTAATAAATCCCAGAGTTACTATCCCCAAACTCCTTCTTTTAATCACAAAACCACAAAGAGCCCAGAGATTGTGATAATGAACATAAAAAACGGTTGCCATTAAAAAAAATTTCTCTGTCCCATCCGTTTCAATTTATTCCACTATAAATCAATGAGCTACTTAATCAAATATTCTCGCACTTTAATTGTTTTATCTTGCTTTTATGTTAAATTCAGTGGGTTACTGTGGGCACTAGTCTTCACATTATAGAAAAAAATGACAGTGGATTGGCCTTAATTAGTATAAAATTCAAACATTGGTTTAGAGCATTAGCTATATTGAAGTAAGCTCCTGCAATTTAACTGGTTCAGTGAAACCATTCCAAGTAAAAGAAGGAAGGAGAGGAAAAAGAAGCCCTAAGTTGGATTAGTAAAGTTTGCTGCTCATCTGTTGTCAAATTCTGTAGCCAGTTCCCTCTGTCTTCAAAATGAGAATAATTTCAAATAAGTCATTTGAAAACTGTCACTTGGTGTTATCCCATGAAACATTAAAACTTATTTGGGGTGTCCTTTCAAAATTCCTTAGCCTTGCCTCAGTCCCCTTAGAAAGAACAGATGCTTGTCTGGACTAGTCCAGCATTTCCCATGAGAAAATACATCTCACACAATGCCTATAAAAGTCTGGGCTCCAACTCTGGTGTTTGCCATGAAGGGCAATACCCTTGTATTGTGAAAAGATAAGAAACTGTCCCTTGTGAGTCATTTTCTTCTGTAAATAGGAGGAGAACCATTCTTTTGTGTTTTGCTTTGTTTAATTCTCTGTTATCAATCGATACCTTCTTCAAAAGGCCGCGAGGGATACTTTATTAGTTTGAGTAATTGTGATTTAAGGATGATATTGTGTGATATAGATGTACTCAACATGGAAAAATACAGATTGAGGCATGGAAGGGCCTTTGCATTGGAGGGTGAGCTGGATTTGCGCTGTTTTGACATCTAATAGAGGATAAATTGCTTTTCATAGAATCATAGAATGTTAAGGGGTTAGAACGGACCTTAATGATAATCCAGTCCCAACCCCTCCTGCCATGGGCAGGGATACCTCCCACTAGAGCGCATTGCTCAAGGCCATATCCAACCTGTCCTTGAACACTGACAGGGTTGGAGCATCCACAGCCTCCCTGGGAGACTTGTTCCAGCGCCTCACCACCCTCACAGTAAAGAATTTCTTCCATACATCTAACCTAAATTTTCCCTCTTACAATTTGTACCCATTATTCCTTGTCCTATCACTACAGTTCCTGGTGAAGACTCCCTCTCCAGCTTCTCTGTAGCCCCTTCAGATACAGGAAGGCTGCTTTGAGGTCTCCACACAACCTTCTCTTCTCCAGGCTGAGCAGCCCCAGCTCTCTCAGCCTGTTCCCATAGGGAAGGTGCTCCCGTCCCCTTATCAACTTCATGGTCTCCTCTGGACTTGCTCCAACATTTCCACATCCTCCTTATACTGGGGACACCAGCACTGTACACAGCACTGCAGGTGGGGCCTCATGAGAGATGAATAGAGGGAGAAACACCTCTTGTGGTCTGCTGGCCATGCTCTTGTGGAGGAGCCCAGATCACCCTTGGCTTTCTGGGCTGTGAGCACTCACTGCTGGCTCATGGTGAGTTTTTCATCAACCATCACCCCCAAGTCTTATTCCACAAGGCTGCTTTCAATCACTTCTCCACACAGCCTATGGGTGTGTCTGAGATTGCCACAATGCAGGTGTAGGACCTTGAACTTTGTTTTGTTTAAATTCATGAAGTTCGTATCTACCCACCTCTCACTGAATGGTTTGGGCTGGAAGGAACCTTAATGATCATCCACATCCAACGCCCCTGCCATGGGCAGGGACACCTTCCAGTAGACCAGATTACTCCAAGCCTCATCCAGCCTGGCCTTGAACACTTCCAGGGATGGGACCCATGCTCAGGTGTCTGAGCTCCTCATATGTAAAACGGTTGTGAAGAAGTCACCTTTGGGATCTTACAGTCTGCACGAGTTTCTGATGGGCATCCTTCCTGGAGGAGGTGTCAAGGTGTGATCCAGATGCAGACTCCTGCTGCCCAGGGAAGTGGTGGAATCACTATCCCTGGAAGTGTTCAGAAGGCTGTTGATGAAGCACTTGGGGATAGGGTTTAGTATGCACTTGCCTGCCTCCAAGCAAATGGATCAAGACAAGCCAGTTTTCTCTAATATGTTTGTGCACAGTGGAAAAGTTCCAACTCATGAGTCTGAGGGAGTTGGTGGAGACCCTCATTCCAGCCATTGCCAAATTTTAGATCCAGACTGTGGCTGGATTTTAGCCATTAGTGATGTGTTGAGGTTCCTGGATCCAGGTTTTGTTTTTTTAAGCCACCCAAGTACAATCATCTGCATCTGGGGAAGGAAAAAAAACCTGCACAAGATTTACATGGAAGTTTTTGAATTTCAAAGATCTTTTTTAATAAGGCAAGAATGAGGAAGTCTAAAGGTGTGCATATCTGCTTTACAGTTGTTAGTTTAATAAATGCAAATATTTCCAGCAGCCGAAGGTTTTACCCTGCAGTTTTACCTGCTAACATTTCCTTGTTTTGAATTATGTAGATCAGAAATGGAGGAAAAACATAACACTGGCTCTAAGGGTATAGAGCTGTCATCTAATTTTAGCTAAATGTTCTCTAAAGCAGAAAGATGCATAACTGTGGGGTAAATTGCTAGTGAAGTTTTCCATTTTTTAAGTATGTGTTTACAGCTCTTCTAACCAAACTCCAGCGGGAGGGGAGGGGGGGGGAACTGAGAAACAGCACAGGCAATGTTGAATATTTCAAAGGAATCATCAGTAAAAAATACATGTCTCAGCTTCCAAAATTATTTATTTTGCACATATAGGTCAAAATCTCACTTGAACATAAAATAAAATGTTCAGTATGTAATGTACAAAATAGATGACCAGGGTGCATTGACCAAGGATCCTTGACCAAGATTTCTGAAAGTAGTGAGGGTTTCAAGGGGTCTGTTTGTATGTTGCCAACATAAGACTTTTTATCAAAGCCTGGATTTCAGAAAGAGGGCACTCAGAAATCAAGTTCAAGCTGAAGGCATCTAAGTTCAAGCCATTCAAACTAGAAACTCTGAGAATCAGTAGTTATGCTTGGAAATTTGGACCTTTTTATTACAATATTCAAAGTGTAACTTGCAAGATGTTACTCACATCATTTTAATAATCCAGAAACAGGTCACAACCAGGAAGTAACCTTGCAGATGCCAATCTTCTTGGTAACACCTGATCTACAGATCAAAGTCGTGTTTATATTATTGTCATTTGAAAAGAGCTCCATTGAAGTGAATGAAGTCTGCACTAAAGTTGATGAGATTAAAATTAAGCTGATAAGTGAAAGCTATTAAGGATAATGTGTAGTGAAAATCCTATATTTGATGGATCCTCGCATCAGATCTATGGATCCTGTTGCTGCTGTTATCATGGTTATTGCTGTTGTCAACATCTCTAGCGGTCCCAGTCAAGATCTACCAAAACTAATTTTTGCTCTACATGTCCATGGCAAGACACAAGCTCTGCAGGCAAATAAGAGTGGTATTCATCTCACCCGGATTTACACATGTGTATGTGAGCTAGTAGTCAAGGTTTTTACAGCTCCTGGAGAGAAATAGGAACTTCTAGATTATGATTTCTCTGCCCAAAGTGAGGTGTGCACCATAGTGGACAGTCTGGATTCCTGGAGTTTTTGCTTCTCCTTAGTGGCAGTGAATCTGAGATATTTCCCTCCATGGTGTAAACATCTAAACATAAGATGAATCCTATGAAGGAATGAGTCCTGGGCCTGGATTTGGGCTCAAGCAGGACGTATGAGAGAAAAAAGGTGATATCTTCTTTTCAGTTCATTGTTTCATTTATATAAAAAAGATAGATATATAAAAGATATATAAAAGATATATAAAAGATATATATTTAAAAGAGAGGGCATCTAAGTGCCTTAGAAGCACAAAATTCAGGATTTGTCAGCCTTCATGGAGCAGTAGGCTATTTGCAGAGGAAACCACTGAACTTCTTGGGTTTCATGTACCAGAGTGAAGACTAGTAGCAAGAAGAGTCTCTTAAGATATTGAATCTCAACTGCACCACATCAAGTGGTGCCATCAAGTGCGCTCATAAATATAGACTCTGCCCAGAGTCTCCCCTNTGCCATGGGCAGGGACACCTTCCAGTAGACCAGATTACTCCAAGCCTCATCCAGCCTGGCCTTGAACACTTCCAGGGATGGGACCCATGCTCAGGTGTCTGAGCTCCTCATATGTAAAACGGTTGTGAAGAAGTCACCTTTGGGATCTTACAGTCTGCACGAGTTTCTGATGGGCATCCTTCCTGGAGGAGGTGTCAAGGTGTGATCCAGATACAGACTCCTGCTGCCCAGGGAAGTGGTGGAATCACTATCCCTGGAAGTGTTCAGAAGGCTGTTGATGAAGCACTTGGGGATAGGGTTTAGTATGCACTTGCCTGCCTCCAAGCAAATGGATCAAGACAAGCCAGTTTTCTCTAATATGTTTGTGCACAGTGGAAAAGTTCCAACTCATGAGTCTGAGGGAGTTGGTGGAGACCCTCATTCCAGCCATTGCCAAATTTTAGATCCAGACTGTGTCTGGATTTTAGCCATTAGTGATGTGTTGAGGTTCCTGGATCCAGGTTTTGTTTTTTTAAGCCACCCAAGTACAATCATCTGCATCTGGGGAAGGAAAAAAAACCTGCACAAGATTTACATGGAAGTTTTTGAATTTCAAAGATCTTTTTTAATAAGGCAAGAATGAGGAAGTCTAAAGGTGTGCATATCTGCTTTACAGTTGTTAGTTTAATAAATGCAAATATTTCCAGCAGCCGAAGGTTTTACCCTGCAGTTTTACCTGCTAACATTTCCTTGTTTTGAATTATGTAGATCAGAAATGGAGGAAAAACATAACACTGGCTCTAAGGGTATAGAGCTGTCATCTAATTTTAGCTAAATGTTCTCTAAAGCAGAAAGATGCATAACTGTGGGGTAAATTGCTAGTGAAGTTTTCCATTTTTTAAGTATGTGTTTACAGCTCTTCTAACCAAACTCCAGCGGGAGGGGAGGGGGGGGGAACTGAGAAACAGCACAGGCAATGTTGAATATTTCAAAGGAATCATCAGTAAAAAATACATGTCTCAGCTTCCAAAATTATTTATTTTGCACATATAGGTCAAAATCTCACTTGAACATAAAATAAAATGTTCAGTATGTAATGTACAAAATAGATGACCAGGGTGCATTGACCAAGGATCCTTGACCAAGATTTCTGAAAGTAGTGAGGGTTTCAAGGGGTCTGTTTGTATGTTGCCAACATAAGACTTTTTATCAAAGCCTGGATTTCAGAAAGAGGGCACTCAGAAATCAAGTTCAAGCTGAAGGCATCTAAGTTCAAGCCATTCAAACTAGAAACTCTGAGAATCAGTAGTTATGCTTGGAAATTTGGACCTTTTTATTACAATATTCAAAGTGTAACTTGCAAGATGTTACTCACATCATTTTAATAATCCAGAAACAGGTCACAACCAGGAAGTAACCTTGCAGATGCCAATCTTCTTGGTAACACCTGATCTACAGATCAAAGTCGTGTTTATATTATTGTCATTTGAAAAGAGCTCCATTGAAGTGAATGAAGTCTGCACTAAAGTTGATGAGATTAAAATTAAGCTGATAAGTGAAAGCTATTAAGGATAATGTGTAGTGAAAATCCTATATTTGATGGATCCTCGCATCAGATCTATGGATCCTGTTGCTGCTGTTATCATGGTTATTGCTGTTGTCAACATCTCTAGCGGTCCCAGTCAAGATCTACCAAAACTAATTTTTGCTCTACATGTCCATGGCAAGACACAAGCTCTGCAGGCAAATAAGAGTGGTATTCATCTCACCCGGATTTACACATGTGTATGTGAGCTAGTAGTCAAGGTTTTTACAGCTCCTGGAGAGAAATAGGAACTTCTAGATTATGATTTCTCTGCCCAAAGTGAGGTGTGCACCATAGTGGACAGTCTGGATTCCTGGAGTTTTTGCTTCTCCTTAGTGGCAGTGAATCTGAGATATTTCCCTCCATGGTGTAAACATCTAAACATAAGATGAATCCTATGAAGGAATGAGTCCTGGGCCTGGATTTGGGCTCAAGCAGGACGTATGAGAGAAAAAAGGTGATATCTTCTTTTCAGTTCATTGTTTCATTTATATAAAAAAGATAGATATATAAAAGATATATAAAAGATATATAAANACAGTTTGACAAATGGACATTCACCTTTAAAATGCGGCGCGGACACCACCAAGGCAACTAGGAGGTATTTAATCTGTCTGATTGGGCTGTAATCACTTTGATATCTACATTGTGTGGCTGTAGGGAGCTCCATGGTAACTGCACTTCCTCAGCCTCGCTAGCTGGAGTGGCAGGAACAAGGAAAATGTCCCAGCCTTCAATGATATCTTCCCACTCCTCGCCTCTGCTGAAGCCTTCATTACCACAAATCAACCACTCTGTTTCACCAACTGTTGTACACCACAACTCATCAGTTCCCTGCCCGAGGAACTGTCTTTTCTACACAGAGTTCCTGGAACTCAAAATCCTCCCCCCGCCCCGCCCCCACCAGAATAAGCAGACTTTGTTACTAAACTGTATTTGTTCCTTGCCAAAAGTGCCTGAAATTCATCCATTTTTTTAGTAGTCAGCATTTCTGACCAGGAGGAGTCATTTAACTGGGGGAAGCAAACAGGTTCTTCACTGCTCCTTGGAAAGATGTCGAAACAGTTTGGGAAACTGGGAGATAAAAGCTCCGTAAGTGCAAGATAGGATGATACCAGTTATTCTCCTTAACACATCAGATGGGAGCGGTAAAAGCCATATATGGTCACAATTACCACATCCGTGCATATCCAGCAAAAGGAGGCTGAGATCATATTATAAAAATTAACCTGGGGGACATTACAGATGTTGCTTCTAATGGAATTTTATGATCAACAGCCATATATTATAATATTTGAATAACTTTCAGAAAGATTTGCTCTTCTGGCAAAGCTTAATTTTTTTCCTCCTCTAACCCTAACGAGTCTTTCAAAGAAAGTGCAAGGCAAAAGAAAAACTGACCTTTCAAGCTGTAGGAGTTGAAATCTTCACACTGATGCTGTTAAAGCTGATTTAAGTAATGCAAAACAATTATTTCCTAAATGCATATGTTAAAACTGTAAATTGATATATCAAAACCACAACCTGAATATAGCAATTTGTCTCTTTTTTTCTTTCTTCCTTCTCCTCCCTGTTGGAGTATATTCCACAGCTGCCTGTCAGATAATACACTGATTGCAACTTTCTTAATTTACAGAGCCTTTAAGTCTAATCTCATGAGCCAGCCTAAAGGGCTTCTTCATCCATTGAAATGCCAGAATAATTGAAATTGTCTTCAGCTGACAGTCAGGCAATAATGAATATTTTAGTTTGCTGATTGCATGTCAGGGTTGTATATAGCACTGCTAACAGACCTAATCCTATGAATCTCAAGTCAGGCTTCCCAGTGAGGCTTTTTTGTTGTTGTTGTTTCCTCTCTCCATGGACCAGTATAAGAAGAGAAGACTTCAACCAAGTGTGATGGTAAGTGGTATAGGGTGACTTTGTTGCTGTTTGAAAAATACTACTGTGGGTTTTCAACAGCACTCTGGAGGCAAATGACAGTCTGGGAAAAGGTTTTATTTAAAGGTTTCCCTGAAGGGAAAAAGGAGATGGAGGAGGAAATACACAAGCAGTCAGTCAAAAAAGGGGTTGGGAGGAAATCTGTGGTATGGCATGAAAGAGGCTTCTGTGTGAACCCAATCTGAATAAACTCCTCAGATTTTCATTACAATCACACATGGGCATTTTCTGACCAAAAGTCAGAGCCTGATCAATAGAGTATTAATGATATTGAGATCTATGGGGACAAAAAGGATGACCATTGCTCCATTAAAGGACACAGAGCATATTTGAGAGTGAAGAAATAAAGAAAATATGGACACAGAGGTTATTCTGATTGTCCGCGTCTGCACATACCCACACTGCAGCGATGCAGACCAGGATATGCACCGTACCAGAGATGCACCAGCCACACCCAACACTGGCATTTCCATAGGAAAGAACCTCAAGCCCATGATCCACAACCACGTCATGTATGGGCAGCTGGGAAGCCAAGGTACAAGGGGACGTGGCAACTCATCCCACCAGAGAAACGGAGATACTCAGTTTGGGGTCTCTCAATACAACAAAGACATTGAGGTGCTGGAGTGTGTCCAGAGAAGGGAATGGAGCTGGGGAAGAGTCTGGAGCACAAGTCTGATGAAGAGCAGCTGAAGGAATTGGGACTGTTTAGCCTGGAGAAAAGGAGGTTCAGAGGGGACCTTCTCATGGTCTACAACTGCCCCGCAGGAGAGAGCAGCCATGCAGGAGTCAGTCACTTCTCTGATGATAGGACAAGAAGAAATATCCTCAAATTGTGCCAGGAGAGGTTTAGATTGGATATTAGGAAAAACTTCTTCACTGAAACCATGCTCAAGCATTAGAACAGGCTGCTTAAGGAAGTGGTGAGATCTTCGTCCCTGGAAATGTTCAAAAAAAAATGTAGATGTGGTGCTGAGAGACATGGTTTAGTGGTGGGTTTGGCAGTGCTGCGTTAATGGTTGGACTTGATATTCTTAGACACCTTTCCAACCTAAACAATTCTATAGATCCCAACAACAGAGCATGAAAGTATTCCTCCTACCCCCTGTGCCATCTATGTCAACCCCTTACAATGATAAAAGTATAGGAAAAAGGAAATGCTGTATTTTTGCCATAAACACAGCAATTTGTGGTTTGTGAATATCTTGAGACATTAGCAATCTATTTGTTGTGAAGGAGCTCCTTGTTTTTTTTCTCCATTGATTTATCCTCCTAGATTCTGAACCCATGGAAACATTTAGTATCCATGAAACCCTGCAGCAAGGAATTCCTCCGTTTCAGTGATTTTTCCCATGTTTTAGGAGAAATCAATTCTTGAGTCAGTAGTTGTTCTGTGATATCTGACCCTGAGACCACATCGCTGTCTTCTGCGTATCTTGAAAAGACAAATGTCAGTCAACAAGCTATTTGTACCCCGGATATTTATCTCCAACAGAAAACATCTATTTTGGTATGGTTTTATTTCAAATATATATAAAGAGAATAAGGGAGTAAGAGAATAAGAGAGAACGGCTGGCTGGGGGAAAGGAGAAGGGACAAGAAAACAAAACAGATCCTCTTTGAGGAAAAATAACATGAAACCTGGGGGCAGCCTAACTTGGCAGCACAGCTTCTGCATCTTCAGCAGGCTGGAAGGCTGGAAGCTCTGAGATTTGATGGTCAATCAGGTTTGGACCTGGCCACCCAAGGAACCACAGTGCTCAGGGTGTCATAGGCCAGTACGGGAGAGCAGCAATCCCTGGATAACGCAGGGAAATTTCCAACAGCCCATATGCAGCCCTAAGCAAGCTGGTTTGATGTCAGAACAGGAGGTTGGATAAGGGCCTCCTGAGGTCCCATCCAACCCAAATCATCCAATGGTCCCATGATCCAGGGAGGACCAAGGGCACTTGGCTGCCAGGCAACCTGCCAGGCCAACATCCTTGGAGGCAAGGAACTCTGGCAGGAAGCTACTGAGGGAAAATGGGCATCAGCTCTGGGAAAGCCGTCACTGCGGAGGCACAAGGTCTTTTCAGAGAGACCAGCCTTTCACTGACATGTCCTGCAGCCTTACCACCAGGGAACAATAAACCTCTCAGGAGCCCTTGCAGAGAATTCCTTCTTTCTTCAGGGCTTGTGTGGGACCAGCAGTTGGATCCGTCACTTCCACTCAGCCTCAACACCGTGTTTAATCATATGCCTTCCTCCAGCCACCCCCCGCCCCGAGCAGCTTCACACAGCTCTGGGGCCAGATGTTAGACACACAGCTCTGACCAGTTTGCCGGTTCAGTGCCACTGTGAACAGCCCGCTTCAGCTGGAACAAGCCCAGTCACTTATAAATTTTTAACTTTTAGCTCAACTAGTCTTGAGATCATTGAGTTAGGGAATGCTTACAGCTCATCCCACTGATCCCAGCAAGGCAATAGCTTCCAATGGGGTCAATGACAGCAACTTAAGAGCAAAGCAGCAACTAGATGGACATATTCAGGCAAGCCCCTAAGTCTGTGGATGAGTTTTTTTAGCTGGAAATTGGGTAAGAACTGGCTCTGGAATTTGTCCAACAAGTAGGATTTGAGCAAAAAAGCAACTTGCCACCCCACTGTTGACACCACTAACTACCCAGTTGCTTCTATAACCCCCGAGTCTCCACTCGGCCCCTGAGCATGGAGCTGAGCCCATCCTTGCAACAATCTCCTGTGAACATTTGCGTCCGGGACAAAGAGCGCAAGTTGATCCCAGCCCGTGTTTGACAACGCTTTCTTCAGCTGCGCTCTGCCAGCGGTCCCAGGAGCTGCAATCCTTCCTTCCCGGTGCAGTCCTGCTCTGAAAGGGGCGAGAGAACAAAACAGGCTCTGTGAGATGCACAGGGAAGGGAGGCACTTTCACAGCCAATGCCAAGACACTGGTTTGGGGTAGCAGAGATTGAGTGGTAGGAGCGTTCTTGTTTCTGCCACATCCTGGAAGACCCCCTTTCACTACCTCTGCCAGTGGCTTGGAAAGGAATGTAGGAAGGGGCAAGATCTGTTCTCCAGGTAGCCACTTGGATTCCTTGTTGGAAAAAGGGATACAAGACATTGGGGAAACCAAGATAATTGAATACTTGGGAATGAATAAACCTTCTCTAAGAACTCCTTGCTTATAGAGCCCGTGGAGGGGAATTAAACCTATAGCAAATTGTTTACTGATAAAATCTGCCTTTGATCAGGTCTGAAAAAAGAATCCAAGTTCTTTTCTGTTCTTCACTGACTTTACACCAGTGCTTACATTTAGCAAGTTTCCTTGATAATTAAGAGTTATAGGAGGAAGCTGAGGATGCAATGAAAGTTCTTGATTAGTATTAAACCATGACAATAGCAAAATCTGTTGGTATTCAGCACCCATAATACAGGGTGCTGCACCAAGGCAATATATGCTGATGCTGACTCCTGCCAGTGTCTTTTTTGTTGACCAGAAGAGTTTAGACTTAAGCTCCAAAATTAGCTTTATTTTCCAATAAGAATAAAGGACAGGGGCACCTCCAGCCAAAAGAAAATAATTCTTCCCCCCTGCAAATTAGGCAGCTGGACCCCTCAGGGAAACAGTTCCTTCACGTGCCAAGTAGCTCCTGTCTGAGCCTTCCTTTACCTTCCTGATCTGGGAACCAGCCCATCTCACCGCCCCTCCCTCAGCCCCCACCTTTCTCCAGGCCTTGCTCCCATTACTTTTACCTATTTATCCTCACAAATAGGGTCAACTCTCCTCATGGGCCCTGAAACAGCCCCTACCTTCTGCTGCAGTGGGATTATAATTAACTTCAGAAAAGACAGACAGGAATCAGGGACAAGAAGGGATTTACCCCAGGTCCCCAGCACACGAATGCAGACCCTGGGCTGCAGCCCTGTGTACCCTCCACCTTGACTACTGGCTTGTTCTCTCCCACCTTGTTTGCCCTCTTCTGGGGCTGCACTCCTGGGCATGCTATGTTTCACATCTCTGTATTTTTAAGAGTAATAAAGAGGTGGCAGCACAACCTGAAAAGCTATTGTCAAGTCATTCTGGCTCTTTGAATGGGCTCTCCAGTTCTCTGTCATGTAACAATACTGGAACACGCAGGAAGAGGTTGCTCCGCACAGCTCTAAAAGCTGCCAAGACATCTCTGCAGCCTGGCTGTCAGAATAAAAGGTTGTAATTAACAACCTGGCCTGTCATCTCCTTACTGGACTCAGTTCAAGCCAACCAGTGTTTAGGGACCTTTGGGTTCTTATGGAATGAGACCATGATTGCTATTCAAGGCCATAGCCTGTGACTCTGAACAGCCGGATGGTCAAAACTGAACGTAAATATGATTGGAATCCCTAAACACAAAACACAGTGTGTGCTCGCCTTCTTAATGGATTTGTCTTTCCCTCAGATTTAGATTTGGAAAACTCCATTTAAAAAAAGATTCAGAAAGTGGTGGAGGTGCTTGACATGCACTTAAAAGCTCCAGGCCAGACCCTGCAGCTGATATAAATCACTGTCAGCTCCAGCAGCTTCGATGACTCGGGCCCAGCCTCAGAATGCAGAGAGAGTTAGCAAGAATAAATCAGTGTATTTATCTGTATGTCCCCTTCTCCTTAAACCCAAACACACTTGAACTGATGGATTGGGCCTTTCATATCCCTACATTATTGTGTCTCAATTGCATACATTTGTGCTCTCTCCACTGTATAATACATACAAAAAATGAACAGCTGTAGGAATGCAAATATAGGTGGCACACGTGTACAGTCATCTATGCACATGCACACATGCTAATCTGCACCCAGCAGCTCAGCCCTGTGGGTCTGTTGACCCTGCACTCCAGAGGAGGATTTGATTTATTCCTAGGGGGGAAAAAAATCCTCCTTTTATTTATTTTCATATTAATAATGATGAAAAAGTTTCCAGCACACCATTTCTAATACAATTAAGTATATTCAAGATCATAAAGTACTATTACAATAAGCAGAAAATACATATATAAAGAACGCACTTTAATCCAACAAGTACAGTGCTAAGACAGGAATTAATGCATTGTCTGTGCCATTGTGGCTCAGTATTAAAAGATATACCCTGCCAGAGGAGGAGGTAGCAACAACTGAGCATCTGTCTGACATTACACCTCCCCAGGTCCTTCAGGATGTGACACCAACTGCATGATGTCCAGAGATTTTGCATCACGGGGTGCAGTCATTCATCTCCAGGGGTTTCTAAGCCTGATTCATGGCTAATTTTCCTTCTACCTGAAGATCTGTGTACTTTGAATGTCATAAACTTTGCTCCAGTGAGCAAGGAGAGGTGGTGGAAGAGTCGCAGGACACAGCTGAGGTGCAGGTCACTAGGTCTGGTCTAGTTACCCAGATGGCAAAATGTACACACTCACAGAAGAGATGAAAGAGCCAAACCAACACTCAGCTGGGACTCTTTAACACACTTCAGCTTTGCTAGACCCCAGAGCCAGGGCAGGCATTTCAACAAGACCTAAAGTACGTGGCTAGGCACTTATCCATGGGAAACATGAGCAGAAAAAGGTGAATGGCTCTTACATGAAAAAGGTCTGGTTTATTGCAGGATCGAATGAGAAAGAAGAGATCCAGATGCAAAGGAGGAGCAGGGTCTGTGGTTTGGAGGAAAAGAGTCCTGAATTCATGGGAAAACTCCAACTGGATATATATAAAAATATGTTTTCTTTGTGCTGCATAAAGTAACAAGTGTTTTGTTCCCCAGGGCCCTCTGAAAAGCTGTCTCATCCATTTCCTTCCAGAGCCACGTGTTTCTGGGTTTGCTGTAGGCCAAGGTGTCTCTGTTGATAAAACATAGAGCATGGTCCCAGTTTTGTGAAGGGTTAAGAGCTGATGAGCTTGGCTGTGTGTCAGTATTCAGAATAAATAACACACTATTTTTCCCTCCATGCACAAAAAAAGGGCCTAAAGAGACCTCAAAGCCTTGTTTTGGGAAGATGCTTTCTAGAGGTGTAGCAGAGCCTGATTGGGATCATTTACATGTGATCTGTCTCTTCCCTACTTCAATGTAAAGTTGGACAGCAGCTCATCTTTGGCCTATCTGTCCCATTATAGCCCCCCTCACACCCCATGCTGAATAAAAGGTGCTCTTCAGTTATCACAGATTTATTTTTAAAGCTGCAAAATCACCAAAAAATCCCAGTGCCAGTTTGCATTCCTGACAAACTCATCACACTGAGCAGTTCCTCAGTTTGACTTCACATTGCTGATTAAAATGATTTAAATGATGTTAGTCCTTATTCTCCCATTCATAACTGAGAACAGAATTGGGCCCTGGACTTAAAACTGGAGCATGGAGCAATCAGTGGGAGGCACAGCAACTGCAAATACATCCAAGCAAAATTTTTAAAATGCAAATCAGCATTCCCATAAGACACCGCCATGGTCTTTGGGGTAGATACGCATTTAGGTGATTTAAAAAACGATCATTATTTACCCAGTAAGCTGTGGCAACTCCTTCAGCAGCTGCCATGCTCGACTGGCTTAATACATATTTAGAGTATGCAGAGTAAGAGTGGGCAATGCAAAACAGAGCTGAAACATCTCAGTATTAGATACCTCGGGGGGTGTTTCTCCATATGCCAAATAAGACAATATTGTGGATTAGTCACTTGCCAAATTCCTTTTCTTTTTTTTTTGCCTCCTTCTTCTTTTTTTTTCCTAATTTTTTAATCCAAGCTGCTTAAATTAAATAAGAGCCAAAAAATATTAGCATCTTCATCCAGGAGAGACATCTTTGCATCGACAATTAGATTTCTTTCTAGAACAATGCATTGCTCCATTATTGTGTTGGAGGGCAGGAGGAAACGAAGCCCCACACCTGACATTTCAATGTGTCAAATTTTAGGACAAAGGAACTCTTTGCTCTCAAACTCTAACCCTTCCAGGGGCAGAAGCCCCTCCCAGAACCAATATTAAGTTCCAGCAGAAGAGCTGGCAGTGGCAGCCACTGCAATGTCATGCCTGGTGCTTAGCAAGGAGGCTCCAAACCTTCCTTCCTTTTGATTGCTCCTTATGTAGGACGAATCCAGATTAAAAGCTAATTTCTTTTCGACTTTGCTGGGTTTGGAGCCTGTCTCTTACCCGGGCTTTGTTGTGCAGTGAGGTAGAGTGTAATTTTCTGACTCTTCCCAACTCCTTAGTTTGAGACAATAATCCACTCTGTCTCCTCTTAATTAAAGTAAATAACCCAGGCTCACAATAGCAGTTCAGAAAAGGGCCTTAAGTCTCGTCATTCCCTCGGTGCAAGGAGCTAATTGATTTTCAAATGATAATGGTGTTTACATTAGAAAGCCCACATCCCTGCCTCCCCCTTCCTTTTCTCTTCTTAAACCTTCTTCATCTCATGAATATCAAATGGACAAGGTCCCTCCATTGTGGCTGCCACCTCCTAATGTACCTGGTGTCACTCCAAAATGCTTAACCAGCTAATGGAGTGATTTCTGATTTACCTGCCTGCCTCTTGTGCCCTGTTTGTTACCCACACACCAGGACCTGAAGGAATGTCCCTTATTTTGCCTTCCTCACCCCATTGTCCCAGGACACAGAGGCCACAGTTATAGGCCTGGAGGCAGGACTAGTTTTCGGTTGGGTGGAATTTTAAGGGTGAATGGGAAAGGTCACTTCAATTTGAAGATGGAAATATAGGAAACAGGAGAGAGCCACAAACACAGCAGAAAGAGGAAAACAAAGTCAAACCTGCAACTGTGCCAGCTGATGTGCAAACGAGGATGCCCAAAAAGACCAAACAGGATGTGAAAAGCATTAGTTTCACAGTAATTTAGAAAAACGTCCAGCTCCAACTTCATAAATCCAGAATGTAAATATATGCTGCCTATCTAATGTGTCTGTGCAAAGAGATGCAAAAAGAGAAAGCACATCAAACAACTATAACTCAGATCTCCAAGTCAAGCGTCCAACACTTTTTAAGTTCCAGGATTAAAGCTGCTATTCTGCACACATCCACTCTGCAAAAGGAATGTAAATACACCCTCACTTCTTTCTCTTCCTATAAGGCCTTAATCTGTGCAGAGGCTGGACAGAGCTCCTGTAATCACAACATCTTTGGGATTTTACTTTCTTCCCTGTCTGATGCCTGACCCTCAAGACAAATGTTTTTGCATGTCAGCACAGTTTTGCCCCAGGACAGAATGATTCATTTCCACACAGTCCTTTCCTCATTGCCCATCACTTTAACACCTGAAGGCGCTGCAAATATTTATGCCTTTCTCTCTGTAACATCTCTGTGTGTTGAGAGGGTTTTCTTGGTCTAATTTCTTCAGAGGCTGAAGTACAGGAGAGTTAAGGAGACAAAATGTTGCTAATTTAGGGTACCCACTCTGTGTCAGTGAGAAAGGTGCTTTCCAGAATCTTTTCTAAGGACAAAACTGAGCTCTTTGGTGAAAGAGCTCAGCATCTCCAGGTTCTCTCCAAAGTGGGAAACTCTCAACTGACCATTTGTACCAAACCAACACAAAATGATTTGGCTGGAAACATTTTACAGAAGCAGAGCCAGAATCCACTTCTGCAGTGCAAGAGCCCCCAGTATCTACAGGGGCTGTGAGTTAAACCCTCCTCCCAGGGGCTGTAACGGGGTCTCACTGCCTTGAACCCCCATCACTACAGCAACAGCTCCCTCCCATGTGATAAACAACACAGTCTGTGAGGAGGAACGTGAACTATATCTGTTGGGATGCCACCAGAATGCATTTATCCCAGGGAACTGAATCACAGGGGCAGAGGGAACATTACTTCTCAGCTAGGGGAATCAAATTTTTCATTTAATGTTTCATTTAATGGGATTTTTTTTTAATCATTCTAACCTCTTTTTCTACCTGGAATACAGACTTTTTTGTTGGTTTTTTTTTCAACCCACAGATTAAATTGAAAAACTGACTAACTTTGAAATACTTAAATTTTGTATCAACCCCCCAAACCTTCCGAAAAGATTATGTAAAAAAATGCATTTAAGTTTGAAAAAAAAAAAAAGGAAATTAAAAAAGAAATTATTTTGGTCTTCAAATAATAGAAGGGGATATTTTGCCGTTGCTTTAGTACTTTTCTTTTAGCACAGTTTTACAAAATATGGATTTCAAAGAAACATTAAATTTTTTTGTTGTTAAAAAAGTTAACAGCAACCTTTAAATCATCATACATTTCCAGGCTGCAGCGGTAGGCCCACTCCTAACTTAACCACATTATTTTAAGACAGGGCAGAGGGGGTGTGTGTGTGCATGTGTTATTACATATACATACAGATGTAGGTTAAACAAGTAAAACACTTTGTGTGTATATATTTGTAAATATACACACATACACTTGCATGTTCTACTTAAAATGACTTAATGACAAATGTTGTTATTTGGGCATTAGATTACAGGCTCAGAGTTCCCTAAGACTAACTGGCTCTTTAAGTGGCTTGGGATGAAATATGACATCCCCCGGAGCACCTCAGTCAAGACCAGTTGTTATTAGTCATTGAACAGCCTGGCTGTGAGAGACACAATCACACACATCCCTCTCCCTCCCTCTTTCCTTCCCAAGCTCTTTCTTCTGGTTATTACTTTCCCTGTTATATTAAAGGCTCATCATAGTTATAAGCTCCATCTCATAGCTCTCCTTGATCAGGAGGTAGGAACACAGGTTCAGCTCCTGCCTTTGACACAGCCCGCGTGACCTTGGGCAACTCACTTAACATCCCCAGGTCCCAGTGCTCTGCCTGTGAAATAGGGAGAATAAGTTCCTTTTTCCCACTCTTAATTCCATCCATTAAAAATGCAAAATCTTCAAAGCTGAAACTGTGCGTTAATGTATGTTTCCCCAACCTAGCATGATAAGGTTTGGATCTTAATTGGGCCCTGCAGGTTATGCCACAGTACTAATAATGACACTAATTATTTGGAGTGCGTGATTGTTGTTTTTTTAATAGGCACTACGTGTTTTTTACAAAGTATGAGCTGCAGTGACAGGATCAGGCTGGGGCAGTATTTTTTGCTGCGGCAGAGAAATTCAGGACACTGAGACGTCTGACCTCTAGGAAATAAAAATAAAATCATTTCCCAGCATAGAGGAAGTGTGAAACAGGCAAAGATGAGTCTAAGTAGAGAATGTAGAGAGAGTTTTGGCTGCTGTTTTATCTGATGAGGAAAAAAGGAGGCAGAGGACATTTCCCTTAGCAGCACTGCTTAGCAGAGTGATGGACACTGAAGTGACAAGCCACCACTGCTTTTTGCCTGAGCCTTATTTCTTTCTGGTGTTGCCTGTTCTGAACAGGAGCCTCTTCCTTTCTCATCCCATCCGTGACACTGATTTAGTCTCTGGCCTCAGGCAAATCACTTAACCTTCCCCTGCCTTGTAAAACAGAGATGATCATGTACACTCCATCAGTCCTGCACTGATTAATGCATTAAAGCTTAATACACCTTCCACCACAGAGCATGGTGTTACCATCTACACACAGAATTTATAAATGTGTACATATGCCTATACATCATATTTTTCTAAATCTACTTTCCCTCTCTCTCCAAAAACACCAGTAAAATCTAAGGGGATTTATAATCTCAGTGCAACACCAAATTTGCAGTTGTCCCTCGCAGGAACGCTGATCCTATCTCCAGCAGACAGCCGTGTCTTCCAGCCACTACCTCCGTCACTCCCACCACTGCAGTTCCAGCTGCCAGAGGACAAGATTTCTTCAAAGGGAACCTAAGGGATCTGGGTTTCATTTATATAAAGGATTTGCCTATAACTGATACATTATGGGATACAGAAGTCATTTATAGCTTATCCTTGTGGTTCATCCCTATGCGCTTTTAAGCGTTGAGAGATGAGAGAATTGCTCGACATTCTCCTACACCAAAGCTGCTCTTTTTAATGTCATAGAATAAGGGAAAGCAAGGGGTCACTTCCTCAGATAGGGCACATTTGCCTACCTCTTTTGAAGTCACAGAAAAGTCGTAGAAGATCATCCTGTCTGAAGTCAGCCCAACTCCACCAAACTGCCCCAGGTGCAGAGCAGGTACTTTCCAGGGCACTGTGAAGGCATAGAATCACCCATGGCTTCATCCTCTGGGAATAAACCAGGCAAGCAGGACATTGCCACTGGATATACCCAAGGTATTAACTTTTTTTTTTTTTTAATAGCCCAAAAAAAGCAGAAATTTCAACAGATAGACACACTGGAGGCTGTTAAGACTGGTTGTATAAATGTAGTCTCCTGAAGATGTCTACATCGGTGATCACTGGAGGCACAGACACTTTATTTTTCTATAAGTAGTTTATTCTTCTCTTTAAACATTTACTCTTGACTGCTGTTGGAAACAGTGCTGGACCAGCAGGGTCCTCTGGCTTGAACTAATGTAGCCACTGTCACACACACTTTGTGTTTAAAACCACATTAGCTAACATGATTTTTTTATTATACAAACTCTGATGTGAAAATATTGCAAGTCCTTTTAGGATGCATTAACCAGGATCTAATATTTTTGAACTTCTCCAAGTCATTTATCCCAAAAAGGATTCATCTTACCTTTATTTAGACCTACGAGATGTACTTATTCACATAGCTGAGAGGCATCTCCAGCTCCAACAGCCCCAGTGAGAAATAAGCCTTTTTAAGAGGCAATTCCTCTGCAGATCATAGAATCATAGAATATCCTGATGTCTTTTTCAGCATGATGCTTTACAAAGGGTGAGCAGCTCAGACACAGCCATCACAGGGTGGGGGGCAGGCAAACCCTACCCCAAGTGTCACCGCCTTTGGGAGAGCTACAGAAGCTTGTGTTGGACCACCCTCCCCTTCATGTGTTCTCCTGCCATCCATGCCCAGACCAAGGGCACAAATGCAGACCAAAATGTTGAATGTGTTTAAATTCCTCTCCTCCAAACACCCTTGGTGTTCACAACCCCCAGTGCCTACCTGTACACAAATAACACTGGCTGCAGGCAAATCTGGACACAATCTGGGGCTTCCATCAGTTCACCACCCACCAGTGGAAAGCTCGGATGATTTCTCCCCTTCAATCCCCTTAGAAGCACTGTGTGTCTGTGCTAAGGATCACCTGAGCTATTTCCATATCTGCCTTTGGATGAAGATGCCACTGTTGGTTGTTAGAGGTGTCAGACTGGGCTCAACTGACCCAGACATAGCCGGGAGCAAGGAGAAAAGCCAGCTGACCCTCTGCCCAAGCAGGGACTCAAGAGAAAGAGCATGAGAGATGTATTTACTTAGACACTTACTGATGTAGTGGAGAGCAGCGCTGCTCAGAGCTGGAACTCACCCATCACAAACAGTCCCACCAAACAAAACCCTTCTCCCAGCCCCCTAGAAATGGAGAGGGGGAGGCTGGATGAAGGGAATGCAGCAAACAGCAGGGAGAGGGAAAGGCAGAGACCCTGCCAAGGAAGGACGAAGAGGACGGGAAAACCACAGAAAAATGAGGGAAGAGGGGGGTGAGTGGGATAACAGCAAGAGGCAAACATTGGCCTCGGCAATTTTAAGAGACAGAGGAATTCAGAAGTAATTTTCATAAACTTTTAAATATAGCTTTAAATATTAGTAAAGCTTAAGCCAGTGCACACAAAGGCAAGTTCCCTTTGAAAGAGTTCCAGAAAACCATGAAATGCTGTTGATAAGACTGTGCCAATTTGTAAAGCCTGCCCAATCTCTGGCTCACGTTTTCTCCCTCTCTCTCTCCAATTCTCTCTTTTTCTCTCCTCTATTTTTCTCATTCTTTCTCTCCTTCCAAAAGCTCACTGTGCTTTGTGAGTCAGAGGAGCTGCAATGACAACAACAAACAACAGCACAAATCTTTATTTCTGTAGCTGGAGCATCTTCTCTGCAAGGAGGAGAAGGAGTGTAGTGTCTGCGTTTGATTGATTCAGTAAAAATAATGTCAAAGTGGCATTTGCAGAGGCTGATAAAAGATTCTGATGGAAAGTGCCCAGTGGGGATAATGTAAGTAAACTCAACCCAGGGTTTCTTGGCTTTTATTAGCAAATTGTATTCAGCCTTAATTATAGGTTTGCCAGGGCCTGACACTTGTCAGTGTATTTACACGGAAAGATTGAAACGTTGATAAGGGTCTTTTTGAACAGAAGGGAAAATAAGTTCATCGTGGGGGGGATGGGAGAAGTGCCTCAGAAAGGGTTTTTGACAGGTTCTCTGTGTCATTATAATAACTTTTGAAGATTTTTCTTTTTTCTGTGTGGGGCATTACTTAGAGGATGTAGCTGGGAAGGTTTCAGTGTGCTCAGCGCTTTAGAATAAAAATAGCTACTAAAGGAGAATATGAGCAACCTAGCCTAGTCTAAGATGTCCCTGCCCAAGGTAGGGGGCTTGGAACTGGATGATCTTTAAAGTCCCTTCCAAACCAAATCATTCTGGTTTTTTATGATTCTATGCATATAATTGAATATTCAATCAAAAGGATGGAGGAACACTGGCTAAAGGGGCTCAAGGTCACAGAACAGAGCAGTGTCACATCAGCTGCCTCATTCCCAGTTTAGAGTTTTTTTACCAGACAAGTCCTCAGCTCATCTCCCTCCTCCACGACCTCCTGGGAAATTCTACTTCTGTTTTTACACCTCCTCTGCTGTGTTTCAGTCCCAGCATCAGGTTGGTTCCTGTTCTCTCTGATCACCCAAGTGATAAAGCATGGAAAATGAAAAACAGATTAAAAATGTATTAAAATCCAATATAAGAAAGGCATTAACAAGAGGTGATTAAACTGAAGCTTGATCTTTCTGTGATATGAGTTCCCATAATCTCCCTCTCCTGGGTGGGGTGGTGGGGTGTGCCGCAGACTGGGAATTCTTTCGTAAAACTTTGATTTTGTCAGCTCCTGGAAGCCAACCCTGCCCGTGGCCCAAGGTCCATTTAAGCAAGTTGGTGGGCTTCAAGTATTGCTAGAGAAACAACTCAAGGTGATCAAAGAGTTTCAGTTCAGTAAGTTCAAAGACCAGGTTTGTGATTTTCTCCTGGACCTGACTCTTTGGTGAAAAAAATATTACTCAGAAAAATAAAATCATTTATTCAAACAAGAGAGCTGGACACAAAGGAAATATTTTTATTATGTGAAGCAAAAACCCAACAAAATCTCTTTTTTCTTTCTTTTGTGGTTTTTTTTTTTACTTTTTGAAAATTTTGTGTCAATTTTATTTCATCCATTTCTGAGAGATGACTGTACCTTTAGTCCAACAATTGCAGCATTTCTATGAGATGAACAACCTCTTGCAGCCAGCTTAAACATTAATCCTGGAATTAATTTTGGTTGCATGCAGCTACAGCCTGAACAAAGTTCATCTGCAGCAGCACCTCAGCACCCAGACCACACATGACGTGCTGGACCAGGCTAAGGGGGATTACAGCATATCCATCCCTTCTCACAAGAGCAAATCCTCTCCTATTATGCCACAGTGACAACAGCTAAGTACAATCCGTTCATACACAGGTCAAAAAATTTTCCTATTTTATCCCATTTTTGCTTTTCCAAAGGGATCTTGAACCAGCATGGAGAAGATGACTCTGCAGGGTACACAAGCTCCTGCTGGTCCTTATTGAGCAGGCAAAGCTGGGAGGGGCAAAAAGGTGTTAAACTGACCCATCTCTGGAGACAGGGAAGGGTAGGGAAGGGTAGGGAAGGGAAGGGAAGGGGAAGGGGAAGGGGAAGAGGAAGACCTTAGAGCAGCACCCCCAGTACCCAAAGGGGCTCCACAAGAGCTGAAGAGGAACTTTTAATAAGGGCATGGAGTTGTAGGACAAAAAGGAATGGCCTAAAACTAAAAGAGTGCAGTTTGCCTTAGATATAAAAAAGAAATTCTTCACTATGTGAGTAGTGAGACACTGGAATAGGTTTCCCAGAGAAGCTGTGGATGTCCCATCCCTGGAAGAGTTCAAGGCAAGGTTGGATGAGGATTGGAGCAACCTGGTCTACTGGAATTTGTCCCTGCCCATGGCAGGGAGTGGAACAAGATGATCCTTAAGGTCTCTTCCAACCCAAACCATTCTAGGGTCCTATGATGACAAAAGAGACAAGGTGCAGGTGAGACCTTGCCAGAGGACAAGTAAGAGCCACGTCAGCACTGGTGATGTCCCAGCCCCTTGCCCACCACAGTGCCCAACACGTCACACAGCCACACTGCTCAACCTTGCCCTATGCCCAGGTAGGCTGGCCCAGCCCCTTTGTCATGTAATCACCAACCCCGCACGACAAAGACGTCTGAGGCAGCCACTTCCCCACCCTTGCATCACATGAGACTTCACACAATGGGTCAGGAGAAAGCACAGGAGCCTACCCTTTGCCTGGGGCTCCCAACTGTAATGTATAAGATAATTATAAGGCTCCTCTCACACAATGTGGAAATCTGGTGTGCATCTGTATCCCTCCTCTCCTCTGGGGCAAATGCAGCAGTCTTTTGACAGCCAGCAGCAACCCTCCCAGAAGATCACAAGCCCTCCAGAGAGGAACGTTTTGTACCCACGGTAAGAGCTGTGTGTGGTACAGTGCAAGAGCACAAGGCACAACCTGTGATCAGAGCTGCAAAAGTCAAGGATCCTTTTTAATCCCCAGAGATTAAATCCCCAGAGATCCCACATCCCAGTGTGCCAGATGCAATGGGCCTGGTTTTTGCTGTCTCCTAAACAGCTACACAGACTTGTCCCAAAGGCAGGCTCAGCTCCATCTTCGTAATAAGCCACCACTCCCTTCCATAACCTCCTCCTCACATAAAGACTTTTTATACCTTCAGTAACAGCCAACACTGGAACAAGCCCAGCTCCTTACCTGGATTCGATGCATGAGACTCTAACTTTGGGTGGTGTTGTGGTGATTTACACCAGTGAAAATCCAACACAGGCTTTGACCACTGCAGTGTCCCTATCACCTCTAGATTCCTGCAGCTTCCAGGATATTAAAGGCCAGAACGTCTAGACACATTAGACATGTGAGGACATCTTCAGTGCACGTTGGGTGTGATGCCTCCATCAAAGCAGTTGAGGTTGGCATGAAATGATGAATCTCTCAGACTCCTCACAGTGAACTCCAGGCATTTACATGACCAAAGCTATCTCCATCCAACTGTTCCTCCAGCCCTATCTGTCTCCTCTGTTGCCTAACCAGGAGGTGAGGGACTAAGCCTTGGATTTCGCTGTACTCATACCATTATGCAATGGGCCTTTGTCATGCAGATAGGACAAAGGGACTTGATTTTTAATCCCTTTGGATTGGATTTCTCCTCTCTGCTGAAGCACTGCCTTTCATCCTCACCTCTTTCCCATAACACACAGACAACATCCACAGAAAGTTGGAAAAGAGAATTACTGCATAGAAAAGATCATGGAACCATAGAACATCTTGTGTTTGAAGGGATCCTAAGGATCATCTAATTTCAAACCCCCTGTCTTGGGAAGGGACATCTTCCAGCAGACCAGGTTGCTCAGAGCCCCATCCAACATTTCCAGGGATGGGGCATCCACAGCTTCTCTGGGCAACCTGTTCCAGTGCCTCAGGTGACCTGATTATTTCAATACATGAGGGCAAAATGTTTATGAGGGACTTTAGGACAATTGCATGAAAAGCACTGTAAAAGGGCACTGAACATTTAGATCTCCTCTGCTATCTCAGCAACGGCCACATTTCCAAAACGGGATATTTTGTTGTGCTTGCTATGGAAAATACTTAATTCCCATTGTCCAGCCAGAGGGGCGATGGTCTTCATCCAAGCAATAGCTGTTCTAAGAAAAGGTCTCTCCCTTCCCCCTTCAAAGTTGCCTTTTCTATGAGTTCTGAAGACTGTATCAGTTACACCCTGTGCTATTTTGGTGTGTGTATTTGGTTTGGACTTCGCTCAAATATTTACCTAAGATCGGGAATGCAAAAGGAAGACAAGGTTCAACGAACTACAACTCCTTCTCTTAAGAGAATTGCTCACTGCTCTGTTGTCTTTATTTTTCTGTTCCTTTTCTTCCCTCACATATTTCCTTCCTTTCTTCCTTTTTTCCTTCCTTCCTTCCTTCACAAAATCTATGGAAAAACTCCTTAATGATACTGTAAATCTTTAGATATTTGGTCCTCTGATTGATATCTATGGATGCCCAGTTGACCATTTCTTATTGTGAGTTCCTCCTTCTGTTTTTCTATACGCAGCAGAGCAAAGATAAATAGGAATTTTGTTAGATTCAATATCTCATGGGGCCACACAGGGGGGAATTCACAGTGCCAGGTAACAAAATAAAAATGCAGGGAGTGCAATCACGGCAGCCAAGAGGACACCCTGCAGCAGGCACAGCTGAGTCACTATTCAAAGTTCATTTTTATATAAAAATGAATGTCAGACTCTGAATTCAGACCCCAACCACTCTGAACACCTCGAATCTGAGCCTGTGTTAAACCAAGACTTGCTTCATGGCTTAAGTTTAATCACCAGCACACATCTGTAATACAGACATGATGGGCACAAATCATTTTGCTTCTCCCATAGAAAAGTCACATGAGGACACTTTAATAAAATGATCAGAGGTCTTTTTCCAGGAGGGACCCAAGACCACACACAGATGAGGTAATTAGGCATCCCAAACAGCTCTCTGTGCTGCACTGCATACAGGCATCTTGACCTCTCAGAGCTAGGTGAGACAGGGCTTGCAGTTTGTTCTCTGACTTATTTCCTGAGATACGAAATAGATGTAGACAAAAAAAGCAGTAACAAAGGCCCGGCAGCTATCCAAAAGTCCAACTCTGACCCTGCTATTTAATCACATGCCATAGCAGAGAAAGGAATGATGACTTTCTCCCAACCAGTAGCTTTCTCATTTCTTTCTCAAAATATCTACAAAATGGCAAAAAGATTCAAGTTGCCTCATTCCAAGCATTTCTTTTCTGCAGTGTCAAGCAGTAAGATATGCCTGAACCACTGGTGCTTCCACTAGCAGAATGTGTTTCCATGAAATACAGGTTTCTGAGCACAAAATTCCTTTCTGCAACATGAAACATTCCAGTCTCATGTTAAGGTATGCAGCAAACTGAGATGCAAAGGAGTATGCCAGGATTAGCACAGAGTTTAAGGTGCAGAGGTCATCAATGCTTAACAATAACTTTCTCGCAAAAGTCAACAGAGAAAAGTGGGTTGTGAAATAGAAGTAGGAACAAGTTGTAAAAACTCAGAATTATTTGTACTTGTCTAGTCACCAGCACCAGAAGGACAACGTCTGAAGGGAGTGCTCCTATAAAGAATATTCCATTGTATTATTGATCATGTTTACAATATTGGTACAGCTTTATAAGTGCTTGTTTGCTGAAAAAGTGCCTGCCTGGAGGCATGTGATGTATGATTAAGTCTCACTCTAGATGTATAACAAAGGCCACCCACACCCTCTCAGACCCAGGCAGTTTTTCAGTGACCCCACAGAGGTCTAAAATGGTTGGACATGTCTTTTCCTCAGCGCACTGTGTGGTCACTGGCTACAAAATTTGGTCCCCAGCAATCACATTGCATACACCTTATGAAGTCTTAGTGATAATTTGAATTATCTTGATCAATTCAGATAATACCCCAATATACAGTTATTCCATTATTAATCTTCACTTATGTTATAAATGAAATGGGTGGCTTTCGCATTAACAAACAGCAATTAATTAGTCTGTGTTAATTTTAATTGTGGAGCCAGAGTTAAACTCCTCCAAGCGCTACTCTTATCCCCAAGTTCTATTCCTATTACACTGTTTAAATGTTCACGTTGAAGTTATATATTAGATAAACGTTTATATTTAATCTAGAAGTTTAAAATGTGTTATCATATCATGTCTTTTAACTAATTTATAAATCAAGATGTCTTACTAGAAGGGGGACCCTGGAGGAACTTTCTAGTGAGCTATATTTAGAAACTGACAGTTGGCCTGTCAGCAAGTTCCATGACAATGATGAATTTCAATGAGGAGCTTTCCCCCCTGAAAACCTAGCTGACATCACTTGGAGGACGAACTAAGAGACTGACATCCCTAGCAACAAGTGAGCCATTGGATAAAAGGACTCCACCAATGAAACACCTTGAAACATCGTCCCTAGACTTGAGCCAACCGAATAGACTCTTACATGGGCCCAACCAATCACCCTGGACCTCAGGGGCGGGACAGTGGGTGGGACTGGGAGGGGCCATGGGGTTTAAAACTTTGTGTAACAGACAGAAGAGCTGTGTTTCTGCTCAGGAGCAGCTTGGTTGCAGCCAGTGCTGTGGATGCTTTACTTTGGGTCTGTAGCTGAATTAGCTTAAATGGTCTCTGAAAGCTGTAACCCAGATAAATAATTTGAGTAAGGGAATTTGGCCTGGTAATTAATAAACTAAATTATAAAACCTAAGTTGAGTGTGGCCTCATTCCTGACAATTTATATAATCATACTTAATTTCTCAGAATGCATTTATTATGCAATAGAATTTGGCTCAGTAGTTTATGTTAACAGATTTTAACCTATGGGAAATCATTACCTTCTCAACTGGATTTAGTTAGGTTTGATTTGGCACCTGGGTCAATTGGTATTTTCTGTGTTGTCTGAGAACATTGATTATGTGAAAATTAAGGGAAAGAAAGGAAGAAAAAAGCAATGAGGAAGCCATGAATGGCAAATGTTCTCGCTTGGTTTCATGTGCTTTTGTCTGGCTACAGCTACAGCACAAGCCTTTTTTTTTTTCTTTTTTTTCTGTGCTAACAAAATTTGCTGAGATACTCCGTGTAGTCAAGCACAGGACCAGTTTCTCCCACCTAAGGCACTAAGATGATCACCTAATTTAAGCAAGTAGCTGCTCTTGAGGTAAGATAGTGATATGAGATAGTGAATGAGTTCGGGCCAGACAGAAATCAAACACAGACAGGTTCCCATCCCGAACTGCAAAGATTATTAGTTCCATTGAGAGGGACAGATTGCAACATGCTCTCCAGCTGTCGTTCTAATTCTGCAATCTTTGCTCTTACCTCTTTTCAAATCAGCAAACATTTTGCCTGGACTTCAGCCTTCGACTGTCTATTCTGTGGCTTCAAAACACCAAAGAAGGGGAATTCCCCTATCCCTTCAGTGGACAACAGAAATGAATGTCCAACTTTAATCTTTTTGCCATCCTCAGCCTTCAGACTGAAGACGTGAAATTTGGAGACAGAAATGTGTCTGTATTCCAGTGGCTTACTGCTTCTGCCAGATGACTATTCTGCATTTGGCTATAGAGCTTACACACACACATTGGAAAGCAGAAGATGTGAAGAGAACCAAGAAAGCTGAGAAATGGAAAGATCAATCGCTAATCCCCAGAAAGTACTGTTTGTGGGCAGCATGGCTAAGTTTAGAAATCAAAACCTATTTCCCATAAAATAATCGTCACTAGAACAAAAAAGCCTGCAGCATAAATTATTTCCTTTGGACCCTATAACACAGAAATGCTATTTTTTTTTTTAATTCCAGTGTATCACTCATGTTTCCAAACTGTGTCAAAGTCCTTCATATCAATGCAGTATTAGATAGAGGTTATTCCTCTCACTGTGGAGCTCACTGCAGATAGAATATCTACATCGACATCATGGTTCCTACCTAGCAAATTAATTCAGACCATGTCGGCAGTGCGTAATTTTTTCCTCCTTTCTTCTCTCATATTTTCTTTGTGTTTATTTCTGATTCAGTTATCACTAAAATACACATTTTAATTGTATTGTACAAGATTCAAACTTCCCTGGCTTTGAACATTCACATAAACATTTTCACTCAACTTACCTTCACACCGCCTGGAATCCTTGACAAATGTTTGAGTGCCTGTCTGCATTATGCAACACGGAGGATTTTTCCAAATATTCACAGAGTTTTCTAATGTACATGCACCACACAGACATGTTACACACATGCATTTATAACATAGAGATATATAGATACAATATATGTTTTATTTATAATATCATGATATATAGATTTTTTTAGACATACATATATGTTCGATAACCACATAGATCTAAAGAATAATAAAGAAATTAAGCTGAATGGTAGGGGCTCTTTACTTGTGAGACCTCTAACTGGTATCTGTGCCCTCCTGGTCATGCAAGCCATCACACAGAGTAATAAAAATCTACTGAAAATATACATAATTTTTGTTGTTATTTTCAAATGTCCCTTAGACAAAAACTTTGCAAAAAAGTCAGGATCAAAGCCTGCCCAAACCTTATTTATTTCACTGGGCATTGATTTAAACACAGACCTTCTCTTTTAGGGGCGAAATTGGAAAAAAGCTTTTGTATGTATTTATTACAAAAGTATTTTACCCCAAATCAGCAAAAAGGTTTATGGGCTTAAGAAACACTGTATGACAAGGTGGAAGACAGGCAGATTGGTAGGTGGATAGACAGACACTCAGTGTTTTCTCCAACTACTCTGTCACTGTTTTGTTGTTTATTGATTTTCATTCAAGTGGTGTTATGTCAGTGTTCAGCACTGTATGGAAACACAAAGTATCAATTAATCTATCTACCTATTCTTCAATCTACTTATTATTTTATGTTTGTGCATATAAATATGTTGCACGGAGACACAGTATTACCTCCATGTAAAATCAATAGCTAGGTGACAAGCAAATGATAGATTAATCGAGGGCAGGAGGATTTAAATTTTAAAAGCAAAGAACAGAAGAGCTGCCTTAGCCTGGCTTTAGCTGGCCCTGCTCCACCTTTCTCTTCTGACTCCTGAGCTACCTCTCACCTTCTGGGGCCAGACTTCCCACAGCGTCCCTAGGCTGATGCCTTAAAAGCACCTTTCAAATAAACCTGGTGTCAGTCATACCTTTTTCTTCCCCGCAGCGTTATGTGGCAGCACTTCCCTCGGAGGGAAGGAGAGGATGCGTCTGTGGGGCACAGAGGGGAGGAGGAAGAGGGTGTACAGCTTCAAAAGTAACCCAGTTCAGAGCACTCAGCCTAAAGCAGAGGAATTAAGGGCTGTGCTTCTCCAGCTGATTGGTAGAGGAGGTGAAATCCATACGGTGGTCTCGGCACACTTCCTAGCAGCCAGGTGTCTGTGTGATGAATAATGCAGCCAGTATTCCACCTAGCCTATCCCAAACCCACCAGGACCTGAGCGTGGCACCCCTGTGTGGAGTAGCCCTGCAGGAGACACCTACAACACAGACAGCACCCAGACTGGGAAAGCAGAATGACTGTATTTCCTTCAGCTTACCCTTGGCTGAACAGCAAGGGTCAAAGCCAAACCACGGAGAAATCATCCAGTTCATCATTGTCTTTAAGAGGAGATGGGTTTGCATATGAAGGACATGGATATGGCACTTCCTAACACACCAAACGTTTGTCAATTTATTCCTTGCATAGTGCTTCTTAGTAATCATCCCCATTTGTATGCGAGGGGTTAGAATTTTTCTAACATGTCCCAGAAAAACATTAATTGCATTCCAAACCAAACCAAGTCATCAAGGCGGGGGGAAAAAAAACCAGAACAGATTTCATATGACTGCATCTTGAATCTCCTCCTACATTTCCAGTCAGGAGACTTTGAAGGAGCCCTCATGGTCAGTAGGATGCAATGAGCTAGTGCCAAGGAATTGGCACCATCTTGAAGTGCAAATTCTTCCCTGTGAGGGTGGTGAGGCCCTGGCACAGGTTGCCCAGAGAAGCTGTGGCTGCCTCATCCCTGAAAGTGTTCAAGGCCCGGCTGGATGGGGCTCTGAGCAACCTGGGATGGTGGGAGGTGTCCCTGCCCATGGGCAGGGCGATTGCAGCAAGGTGATCTTCAAGGTCCCTTCCAACCCAAACCATTCCACGACTCTATGATTTTGCCAGTTGTGGCAACTTGTTATCCTAAGCAACTCCTGACATTTTCATGTTAGAGCAGGCCTTAGCTCCCTATAGCCAGCAGAACACACAGCACTGTGACTGTCTGCTGCTCTCACTGCCACACGTTTGGAGCACTGTTACTGCAACCACAGATAAATCAGATATCCTGATAGTAAGATTAACATTTCTGATATGGCTCCCTCACTGTCCTTTCTGGCAACGTGCTGCCAGCTGGCTACACATTGCTGCTCCAGTCGCTGAAAGGTAAGGCTGGGCTGAAACAATGACTCAGATCCACAGGAAGTGTCACAGCTTGTCATATACAATTTTTTCATTGCGTTAGAGCTGAACAGTGTTTAATAGCATTGCCTTTCTCGCACGCATGAGTGAAAAAGGCTAACTCACTCTTCCTGTCTCCTACCCATTCTACCAGCTACACATTCTCTCCACTTTGGCTCAGGTCTACAGCATCTGACACCCACTACTCCTTCTACAACCCTTCCTATTTGAAAAGTGGGGAAGGGGAGAAAAGGTGTTTTGTTGCACCGAATGCTGTCTATCATCAACTCAGTTTCTAACTCATGAGGAAAATTTCAGTGGAAGTTAAACTCCTCCGGTATGTGCTCTCTTTTCATTTCAGTCTTGAGAAGCTCTGAAATTATATTTGAAGCAATTCAAAGTCACACACAACAGTGCCAAAGTCACACACAACAACAACAAATGCTGATCCTTTATTCATAGACTAACTTTGCTAGTTCTGATGGAGCCGTATGGAAACATGCTGCAAAAACACAGCATAGAACCATCATTCTTCACCCACATAGCAAATACAGATGATCAAACGCTAATTTATTACCTTTATTAATACCTCTGTTAATGTATCAATACAGTGCAATGCACAGGGTGGGGAAGAAGCTGTGCTGTCTGAAGAGAAATACTTGGGTTATAATTACATGTAAAGAAATTCTTTCCTGTGAGGGTGGGGAGGCCCTGGCACAGGTTGCCCAGAGAAGTTTTGGATGCCCCATCCCTGGAAGTTCAAGGCCAAGTTGGATGGGGCTTGAAGCAACCTGGTCCAATGGGAGATGTCCCTGCCCATCTTCCAACACAAGGCTTTCTATGATTCTGTGAAAGATCCCAGATTCAAAAGTGACTCCTAGGACTTCTTCTTGGCATGTGCTCTTGCCTGTGATAGCAGGGCTACAAACCAGCTGATTCTTGCCAAGATCTTAAACTCATCCCAACTGCCCTTGTGTCACTGTGCACCACAGACAAATTCACCCACTGCACCTTTACATTTTCCCTACTCGTGGGTCAAACTACCAAAGGCACAGAACAAGAGAACGAGGAGGCTGCTCCACCTTGCACAAGCTGTAAAAGAAAATAAATCCCAACCACTCTCCCATCAGCTGAGAAGGGGAAATACATTATTTTCTTTCTCCAGCAATGCTTCTCCTACCCCTACAGATCTCCTTACTATTCACCACCAGGTCAAAGCTGTTCCCAGCAGCAGGGACAAGTTATCCTACAGCCCCCCCAGCCAGCTGTGCAAGTCTTTCATAATAAACCTGGTTATAGCTAAGGGTCTGGAGAGGGATGCTGACCTCAGAAAATTCTCTGCAAACCAACCTGTACAATGGCAGTGATGTATTGCTGGAAGTGCAGTTTTGTGTTCGGGAGGAAGTCGTGACTACTAGAAGCTCTGACACCTGACTTGCCTGCAAACAATGCAGCTCCTTCTGCAAGGAAGGTCCCCGTGCCTGTGCTGGGAGGAGAGACAGATGGGGAGAGCTGTGACACAGTGAGCGAGCTGAGGAAACCAGCAAGGAAACCAAGAGCTGGAGCATGAAAGAGTTGGAACAAAGGACAAGAACTGGGCAAAATGCCTTCAGAGTCGTCAAAACCAGGCAGCCACACAGGACTCCTCACAGGCTCTGAATCAAATTGGGAAAGCATCATTGCAATATATTTTAATTTTGTTCTTCTTCTTCTTTGTCATTTTCAAACCGGATGCAGATACTTATTTGTGATTGTTATTAAATATAGCTTTCAGTTATTTAGTATAAATACATGGAAAGTTTCCTCGTGTTCAAACTGCATGTCTGTAGGTTGAAGAGCCACGCACTTTTTCTTTCCACTTCCTTTTATCTCATTGACAAAAAGCTCTGAGTTTTTGTTTGAGATTAGCTGAAGGTGATTCTTAGAATAATTTGGCTGATCTACCCCCTCCTACCCAAATTTCTTTATTCATACATTTTTGTAAGAATTTCTGGTGGTCTCAGAACTAATACCATCTACTTCTTAGGAAAACTGCCTGTAAACTACTACTAGACAAGATCACAATCAGATGTTTCCCTCTCTGGAAGTATGTCCACGTTTCGGTGGATACCTTCTCTGGTTCAACCTTTGCTTCTGCTCACTCCGGGGAAGAAGCAAAGGACGTAATCAATCATCTGATGCAAGCCTTTGCAACCTTGGGGACCCCAATAAAAATCAAAACTGACAATGGCCCAGCTTCTACTTCAGATGAACTTAAAGAATTCTCTGATAATTGGAGGATTGAACACATCACTGGCATCCTACGTTCCCCAACAGACCAATCAGTTTTAGAAAGAAAACACCAGACACTAAAAAAGGTATTAGAACAACAAAAAGGAGGCAATGAAATAAATATTCTTGTGATTAGGGTCTCAAAAGCACTGTTTAGTATGAACTTTTTGAATTGTTCCTTCAAGGAACCGAATCCACCCGTATTAGGACACTTCACCAAATTTTCATGGACAAAACTGAAAAAGAGACCTTCGTTCCTTATTAAGGACCCTGACACCTTAGAGATTTGTGGCCCTTACCCCCTAATAATATGAGGTAGGGGTTACAGATGTGTATCCACCCCAGTGGGCCCAAAATGGGTCCCCGGGAAGTGGATAAAACCTTTTCTACAATCACCACCAGTTATGGAAGAACAAAAGGATACCACATCACTGGAAAAGGAGGAAAAAGAAGGAACATCAAGACAAGTATGCCTCTTCCAGTTCCTGAGAATGACCCTTCCCTTCCCATTTTTCCCTCATGTACTACCCATCCCATACTGTTCCCTTTCAGTTTACTGTTTCTCTTGCCAGGGACGCTGCCCGCGCCACCCCTGGCCCTATGCTGCTCAATTAATCTACCTCACCCCTAAAATCTTGCCTTACGTATTACCCTACCCCCACTCACCTTCGTCACTATCCCAACGTTTTTCATCGAATTGTTACCCTACTTTGTTTTGGGAGGGGGAGTCCAATGGAGCTATCATTCATACTCTTATGTTTCCTTTTAGAAGATGACCTGCCCACCTGCGACCATGGCCCACCTCCACCTAAGGGCCTACCTGATCCTCCTGGCCGCTCCACAATCAACAGGATGGATCATTCCGCAGCCGAAGGCCAACGTTTGGACTACCCTGGCTAAGGCCCTTAACCAGTCAGGACTATGTCTGTCCATGAGCAGCACGGAGAACCCCATGTCAACTTGCCTGGTCGGGATTCCACTCCAACCCACCGAGTACCCTTTCACAGGGAAAAGGCCCGATCTGGTTACCACCTGGCATGAGTGGATGAAGCTTTATCCACGTGCACCAGAGGAACCCCAAGAATTGGACTTACTGGGGTCCTCAAAAGCCGCTTACTGCATAAATTTTGGCTATAAACTCAAAACCTATGAGTGGCTGGAAAAAGAAAATGAGAGAAAAACCTATGTTATGGATATCAGCCCTCACAATTGGACATACCAAAGTGCATTTTGGTGCAATTACACCGCATCTACACCAGCCGAGTCCACAAAAAGGCTCAGAGTAGCCCCAAAAGGAGTATTTTTTATCTGTGGTAACTGAGCCTGGGCAGGAGTCTCATCCCCTCTTAAGGGAGGTCCCTTCACCCTAGGACAGTTGGCTCTGCTCACACCGGATTAAAAACATCTTATTGATTGGACAACTACTAAAACCTCCAAAACTGTAAAGAGATCATTTGAAGAGTTAGATGAGAATTGTAATTCAGAAACTACCTCCTGGCCCAAAACAAAAATCATCATTGCATCTTTACTACTCCCCTGGGTGGCAGCAGCTAAGGCTTTGGGGGAAATAAAACATATAGAGTGCTGGCTGGCGAAACATGCCAACCTAACTTCCAAAGCTCTAGCAGAACTCCTGGCAGGCAAGCAACCCTGCAGAACCACGCTGCCATTGATTTCTTCCTTCTGGCTCATGGGCATGGATGCAAGGAGTTTGAGGGCATGTGTTGCCTCAACCTGACATCGCATGGCTCCAGCATCCATGCCACAATCGAAAAAATCCAACAAGAAGTTCATCAGCTGCGCCGGCAAGGACAGGACTGGTTAGGGGGTTTGTTCTCTGGCTGGGGAATTTCCAGGTGGGTAGGCTGCATCCTAAAAACCCTTTTATTATTTATGGTTATTATCTTTATCATGTTTGTTGCTTTAAATTGTTTTAAACATTCATTTTTAAATTTAATAAACAAAAACGGGGGAGATGTTGCAGTGGCCCAGCCCACTCCTGGGCTGTGGCAATCTAGTGCCCGTCAAGCCCTCGCTATCCAGTGGGTAGATTTCCCTGCCCAGAATAGTGAGTCGGAGGGCGGGTCAATGGGTGGCACTGGAGTGTAAACTGCATCCCCCTGGGTGGCATCCAGGTTCAAGCCTCGTCCTCTTTCTCTGGGAAATTCTATTCTACTTGGTCCTCCATTGGCTCCCACTTGCTGCTCCCACCTCCCTGTTCTCCTCATAGGTTAGTGTTAAGTTGTATCCTCCCCTTTGGTTGTACCACATTGTCTCCCCTTTCTCCGCCTTGTTCCACCCCCAAATAAAATCTTTTGCACACCCTGGCTGCTCTACTTGCCTTTGGTTCGTGGACCCTCCACTGGTAATAAACCTGCTGGAACCCATACCAAAGGTCCCTCTTGTCGTCTTTGCCTCCGGGCAACACCAGCCAGCTCACCAGGCGTTCTGGACGTGCCTCGTCCTACGAGGAGCCAGCCAGTGAGTCCATCTTCCGTGGATACCCTGCCGGAGATGCTCCCTCCCGGGATGTCTGCAGGAAGGACACTGCGTCCCCTCCGCCCGAGGGCACGACTCCAGTCAGCGTCAGCTATGAGAAACTGATTTTAGAAAGGGAAGTGAAAACTGTTTCCAGTCTGTAAACCTGGAGGTGAGCAGGATAATAAAAAGAGGACACAACAGACTATAAATAAACGGTCAGTGCTATTCTGATTAGACCGCTCACACAATTATTTCTGTATCCTGTTTGGGATGCTAATAGGAATAGTTCGTGAATAGGAACTAACAGAATGTTAATAAGACTAAAAGTTTTAATGATGGATACAAATAATTGTGAATTTTTGAGAAATCTTCCATCCTTGTTCATTAGGTAGAAATTTTTCTTACACCATCAATTTTTTATAATCTTCCTAAATTTATTATCTGTTCACCTGTGTGTTTCCCTTGCCTCAGATAAGAATGTGAAGAGCTTTATAAGAAGTCATCATGACTTATGGGGTAGTACCCATTTTTCTGCTGGGGAAATATTAGCTGAGATTTGGTATCTTAAAATAGTCCCATTTCTTTTCTCTTTAAATCACAAAAGAGGGTTCACTGTTCACACCTCAACTGAGGCCTCTTGACTTCTGGCATTAGCTGGTCAAGCTTGCAGTAACACAACCTGGTTTGTGAAATGATTATTTCTTTGTGGCATTTAGTTTTCATTTTGTTCTTTCTAGGACCGTGGTCTTTGTGAGGAATATGGCTCTTGGTCTCCAGGAGGAATAGGACTGGGATAAGAAGTCCAACCTCCATCCCATCACACTGATATCACATGACAGCTCACTGCAGAGAATACATTTTCTTTGATCTATTTTAAACTTTCTCCTTTATTATTTCTGAAAGTCCTCTTGTTTAACTGAGGTCATAGAGGAGAGTGGTACAGCTCACTCTGGCTGTCCAACACTTGTCAGACATGATTGCATCTGGGCACTGACAGATGGGTGAGTGGATAATGTCCAGGACCACACAACCAGAGATTAATTAAAGGAGGAGAGACAGAAAGGAGAAGGTAGATTCCCATGTCAGACCATCCCTGAAAGAGGACACCATCCCAACCCATGGCCAAAGACAGCCAGATGCAGCTGGCCAGTGGAACAAGCTTTTGGGTCAAGGATGAAGGGAGATAAAAGCCATGTGCCAGAACACCATGAGGTCTGGATTTGGCTGGGGGAAGATATGAAGCTGGACATTTATGTGGTTATGAACCTCATAGAACTTCTTTTGTGTAAGGAAAACAAGTTCTCATCTGAAAACACAAGAGATTGTGTGAGCACTGCAGAAGGGCAAGCAGAGGACTTATTCTAATAAAAGACAAGCCAGTGATTATGAGCCACTCTCAGTTTCACTTTGAAGCCTAGAAACACACTGAAACACATGACTCACTGAAACATTTGTAAGCAAGCCAGGCAGTAATAAGATAGAAGATGAAACATGAGTTTGTGAAGAACAAATCATGTCAAATCAATCTAATTCCCTTTAATGCCAGGATAGTTGGCATAATGGATGGAGGGAACATGAAAATCTGATATAACAAAACTATTCTAAGGTTTGCAGCACGTTCCCTGTGAGTCATTCTTATCAGCAAACATGCTTCCAAAGCCCAGGTATGATCACTGAAAAGCTGGTGCAGAACTAGTTGCAAAAAATACTCAAAGTAGTGTGGCAGAGATGTCCCAGAGTTTGAAAACCAATCAATGACAGACTGGGCAGTACCTGTATGGAATCAGCATATAACGCCACTGAGAGAGAGCTTTCAAAAACTCCAGAAAAGGTCAGGATTTGTGTTTTCTTGGTCAACTGGAGAAATGGTCAGCAACCCAAATGTTTAGCCCAGGTAAGCATGGAACTGGCCTGGTAGGACAGGGCTTTGAGCAACCGGGTCTCGTGAAAGGTGTCCCTGCCTATGGCAAGGGTGGTGGAAACAGATAGTCTTTAAGGTCCCTTCCAACCCAAATCATCCTATGGCTCTATGAAACATATACTTGGGAGCTTGGAGACATAAATTCCTAAAAGGTGGGAGCTTTCCAGCAGGAGATGTACTGAAGAGAGATGTCAGTAGAAAATATCACCTGCAAGGACAGTTTTCAGGAATAAGATTTGTTTGGTCGAGAAAGGAGAAGGTTCAATAAGGACAATCAAGCTTTCCACCCATGCAGAAAAGACTGTTTTAGTGATGATAGTAGATCTTTGTTTCCCAGTGGCATTGAGGAGAAGACAGGGGAAAAAAAATTGTTCAATCTGCTGCAGGAAGGATTTAGGTTATCTATGCAGAATACATGCTGAATAACAAGTCCCATAATCACAGAGTCTGGATATTAAGGGAGGCTGTGGAATCTTGCTCTGTAACCTTTAAGGCCACGGTAGGTGGAGATCAGATGGATATCAGCCTAGGTATGTCTAGCTCCCACTTTTGAGCAGAGTGGGACTAATGTCATCTTGTCTGCCTGGACAAAAGCACAAATCATCTACATGGAGGGAAGGCAGCACACTCTGTATTTAAATTATCCAATTTTTCTCCAGCATGAAGATGACACTTTGCTTCAGATTTCTGTAGTATTATAACAGCTTTCATATTCATTTTGCTCATGTTAGACAAGTTTCATCAGGAACTGTAGTGACAAGACAAAGAGTAATGGGTTCAAACTGAAAGAGGGGAAAATTAGGTTAGATATAAGGAAGAAGTTCTTTACTGTGAAGGTGGTGAGATCCTGGCATGACGCTGACCGCACAGCTGCCTGGAGGCTGTGCAGGCATCTTACTGCTCGAGGTGTCCCGCACAGCAGGGGCGAGAGCAGTGTGACAGACGCTGCAGGCTCCTGCGAGGAGCGGACTGCAGGCTGGTGTTAAGGTAGCGTTGGAGCGAAGACAAAGGAGGAGAGAGGGTCTCTCTGGCTGGTATTCCAATCCTTTATTCCTGAACAGGGGATCAGAAGTACAGGAGAGCAGGTAGCGCAGAGAGCAGGAAATAACGGTTGCAGCCGTTTTTATACGGGGGTGGCAAAAGGAGGTATAAAGTACAATAACCAATAAAACAAGGACAAGTATGGGACAATAACCAATAGAACAGTCTCAGGGGAGGGTTTGATTTGAAAAGCCCAATGGGGTATCGAATATAACAAAACTTTCCAGAGCACATGCATAATCATAAGGGATTACATAACTTGGGGAGGGGAGAGCATAAACCTCTGATAAAACAATATGCAAACTAAGGAACGGGAGGACCTTGGGGGAGTGGAACACACTCACCCGAACAGCGATGCTGCACCTCGATGCTAGGATCTTCTCTGGACCACCATTCGGTGGTTTGAGTGGCTCTGGCCACATGCACCGCAACACTGGCACAAGTTCCCCAGAGCAGTTACGGATGCCTCGTCCCTGGAAGTGTTCAAGGCCAGGTTGGATGGGCTTGAAGGAATCTGGTCTAGTGAAAGGTGACCCTGCTCATGGCAGAGATGTTGGCATTAGGGGAGCTCTAAGGTCCCTTCCAACCCATTCTGTGATTCTATGATTCTATTAAATTGTGCTTGTCTTTTGAATTTTTACTTAGAAGCAGTGGAAGAATTAGAAATAGTGGGGCCCTTACAGAATTTATTCACATATGAGCTCTTTTGAATGGTAGCAGGGAATTTTCATTGCTCCTGTTCCATATAGACCTGTGAGAAATGCACCTCAGCACTAAGTCCAAGTTTGTTAGGTGAAGCATGGATTTCAGAAAGGCATAAAACCATATTATGACAAACATGAGAAGGAAAAAAATACTTTATCAATTTACTTATTTTTGCTGAAGTTGGTCTCACTGACTAAAACACAAATGAGATTGTGAGGCTTCATTTTTCAGCTGTGGCTTTTTCTTACATCTCTGTCTGCTGGGTTATTTTACAAGACTTTTTTCCTACAATCAAATTCACCTAGGGATCTGCTAAGAAAATAAGTCCTCAAGGCTATTGGTGTGGGATAAGGGCTACTGCAACCTCAGAAGTATAGTTACATTAATTTTTCGTTCTTGGCTGAGATTCTATCTAAGTTGTAGTGGCTGGAGGCAAGTTTAATTCCCTCCACGTGTTCAGTGAAAAGAATCCATTGGAAGACTGTCACTCCCTTGGCACATGACTTTTTTTTCACTCTGTGGTACCATGAGGTCTTTCGTTCCATTTCACTTCACAGTCTCTCCATTGAGAAGCTGTGATTTATTGGCACAGGCAAACACAATATGAATAAAGCCTTTATGCATTCTCATCTGAGATGTAACTGAAAAGTTCGATATGGTGCTTAGAAATTCTACATTTTCGTATTAGATCACCCAGCAGAATGTTCCCATGAAGTGCTGGAATGTCATTTAAGCTGAGTCAGTAAAAGAAAGAAAAAGAAATATTCTGGGCAGGGAGCAAAAAGGAGAGGAAAAGAGAGGAGAGGACAGGACAGGGGTGCACTAGAGGGTGGTCGGGCACTGGAACAGATTCCCCAGGGAAGTAGTCATGGCACCAAGGCTGCCAGAGCCCAAGGAGTGTTTGAACAATGCTGTCAGGCACATGGTGGGATTCTTGGGGTATCCTGTGCAGGGCTAAAAGTTGGTCTTGATGATCCATGTGGGTCCCATTCCAACTCAGGATATTCTGTGATTCTATAATGGTACAGATCTTCCCTTGCTAATCAAAAAGATGACCTTTTATGTTCTCTGTGGATATTACAGATAGATATATATATAGATATATATATAGATATATATATATATTAAAAAACTACAAGAAATGGCTATTCCCTATGAAGTCTGGATGTCTGTAACAAACAGATCATAGCTGTGACATGCACATCAATCTGTAATTTGAGTTTACCTTTCTAATGTCTTGTCATTCTGAGACACAACATGAACTTCTCCAGAGCCCAGGGGATCCCATCATGTTTTAATGGAATGTCTTCATTACGTCTTGAGGACAAAGAACTGGGATGGGGAAAGGGGGAAGAATGGGCCCACTGATGATTCCCAGAAATGGGGTATGTTATCTATGATAGAAGCATGCTGCTTCCTTGAACTTAAAAGTTTTAGGGAAAAAAATCAATTCATTTTAAAAAAATTAATACTAGGGAGCAAATCTGTTATTTTTGGTACTGATTCTGCAGAACATGTGTTCCACTTACTTTTCTGTGTCATTTCTGGAGTGTGAAATTTAAAGCATGAAACTATTAGTTTGGTGGCCTGTGCATCAGGAAAGGGATGAAAGCTGCATGATAACTGTCCTGAAAATTGGCCTCTTTTGCTAAGAGATTGTTTGTAGAGAGGAATTTAGAAAGGAAAGAAAAAATCCCAGACTGCCAGTTAAATAAAAGCTGGAAATCAAGATGCACTTACTGCCAATGAGGGTGAAACCCTCTAATTTAATTCTTCTACTCTTGTAGGGGTTTGGAAACACGAGTGAGAGTTGAGCATCTTTGGAGACAAAGGAGTGGAAAAGATAAAGAGGGAGCAGGAGGGATGTGATACTTGGGGAAAAGAAAATCCTATGAGCTCAAGCTCAAGCTGGCTGACAAAGTAGTGGTGTCCACTAGTGAGGTTCTACAAGGTTCATTGGAGGATGCACAGTTATTCTTCACTGAGACACAACAGCCAAGGGTCCCAGGTCTGCCCTGGGCCACACAACCCAGTGATTTAATGAGACCCAAGAAATTACCCACAGGCCTGCAAGCGGCTTTGTTTTCAAAAGAAAGTATTTCAGGTGCTGATTTGTATTTCTGGTGAAAATGGAAGTGTTGGAGTGTGAGCAACTCAGCTCTGGCTAGATTGTCACCTGCCTCTGTCAGGGATGTGGAAGGGTCTGGAGATCAGAAATGTAAGCCCTGGCTGGACCAGCTCGCTCAGGGATTAAGAGCGATGTCTGTGCCCTACACAAGAGGATTGTACCCAGAGTTCTGTACTGCAAACCCATTCCTAAGTGGCACTTTACATGCAAAGGGCTCAGTCTCCCCAGGACACCCCATGAGAACTGTGTCCTGGAGCGAGTTCTCCGTGTGCTTCACACAAGGAGGGGCATAATCGGACTGGGAGTAAATTAAAATACAGAAACAAGCCAGAAGCTTGGCTAGTCTTGGCTTCTGGGCCTCCTTCAGAGCAAGGGACCTTAATGTGTGTCTAAATCCTGTGGTGCTCCAGTCTTTAATCTCCATGGGTCTCTTTTCCCCACCCATCAGATGAAGATGCCTTTGCTCTTCAGTTTATCTATTTAAAATTTAGTCCTTATGTAGCTCTAGTGCCTGCTCTGGAACTAGTTTCATTTTGTGCCAGAGCTAGAAGGTAATTAAACTCTACCTGTATTTGTCTAGCAGGTTATATATCCTAAATACATATCCCTTAAAGAAAGCTTGACAGCTTCTACTCTCCTGACTGTCTTGTAGTCAAACTAAGGGACATAAATGTTTTCCTTTCCTTTCTTTTCTTCTTTTTTTTTTTTGGCCTTTCATTCTGAGTAACAAACAGAGGAGGAAATGATGACATTCATACCTTTAGAAAAGGACAAATGAGCATTTCCTGCCTCAGAAAATCACCTTCTTCACAAGTTCTGTTTAAGTACCCGTTTAACAGCTGTGAGTTGTCTACATAAAACAAGAGAGTTGGAAGAAACAAATACATTCTTGGTCTTTAGTGGTGTGGTATTTATACATGAGAAAAAATACCTGGTCATTTATACTGACACCTACAAAAACTGCAATTTCCTTGTTAACAAATGACATGAGAAAAAAAAGTCTGAAATACATTGAGTAGCAGAGAAGTGTCTTGCTTAATGCTTCTTTAGAAGGTTTTGAGTCATAAATACCTACTAGTAAAAGTTTAAAAAATACTCACCTTTAATTCAGCTACAAGAAACTAAACTGGATACTTTTGGATTTTTGTTCTGCTCTGAAAATTACTAAGAAAGAAGAAATATTTAGATCTTAGGGACAGACTTCAGCACAGAGTAATGTTAACACAGTCACCTGGAATTATTCTTATTCCCTAATGGGTCTTGGCTGTGTAATTAGTATTCATTTGACCTCAGTTGCTTAAAATAGCCTGCCAAAACCAGAGACAATGACAACTGTAAGGTAACACTGATATGTAACTACAATTAGTTTCAAGGGAGGCTGTACAAACAAGGGGAGAATGAAGCTCTGGCCTGGTTTCAGCTGGGATAGAGTTAATTTTCTTCCTAGTAGCTGGTTAAGTGCTGTGTTTTAAATTTAGTATGAAAATAATGTTGATAACACATTCATGTTTCAGTTGTTGCTTAGTGCTTACCCTAAATCAAGGACTTTGAGTTTCCCAGGCTCTGCCAGTGTGGAGCTGCACAAGAAGCTGGAAAGGAGCATGGCCAGAACAGCAGACCCAAACTGGCCAAAGCAATATTCCATGCCATAGACTGTCATGCTCAGTATATAAATTGGTAGGAGTTGTCCAGGAGGGGCCAATCACTGCTCAGGATGGGCTGGGCTNAACTGCTTTTATCTCAACCCACATGTTTTACCTTTTTCTAACTTTCCTCCCCGTCCCTCCAAGCACCATTGACTGAACAGCCATGTGGTACTTACTTGTTGTCTGGACTTAAACCGTGGCAAGCTCATATTACCTCAGCTCTCATCTCCTCTCTGATAAAAAGAAACATGACTATCAGCTAGGCAAGGTACCAGCCACAGATCTTTCCCTAGTCTAATATTCAGAGAACCTTGATTAACAAGAGAGGTGGTCGAAACAATACCAGCAGCAGAGCTGGTGAAGTATGATCCCTCTGTACTCAGCAGAACCTTAATGAAAAGCTGGAGTGACACCTCTGATCATAACATCTTTACCACTTCTGCAGCAGAAATTTGCCTCCTCCCCTGCAGACATACACATTTCCCACTGTATAGCCCTTCCAGCTCTTTATAAGCAAGATGACAACATGGACATTATATGTAAGATTTACAGCCTTTGGTTGATATAAAATTTAGTTATCTAGTCAAAACCATTTGTGTGGGATCTGTCTGTACTTAGAGAAAGAAAAGGTCATTCATGCAATAAGTAGGTGTTTTCCACTGGAGAAAGAATTTCCCTACTGAGGTGTCTGGAGTGTCTGACTGCAGAAGGTTAATTTCCCTGCTGAAGAGCTTGAATGTGGGAGACAAATACGCTTGGACAGGTTTGTGTGGTCAGAGACTGGGAAGACACTGTGTAGCTCAAAACTAGGGCCTGAATCCTTCGATTTAAACCTGTGTTTGATCGGTCCTCTAACTTGAAGCAGTTAATCAGAGGTGGTGGATATGAGCAGGAAAAGAAAAGTGATGACACTGCAGAGTTTTTGTCACCAGCACAAAGGTGGCGATTCAACAGGAACCATTTCTGCAGAGCAAGCAGTTCATGAAGCACACCATCGTACAGTGATCTACAGTACAGAAGTCTCAAACATACCCACCATTATTGTTGATTAGCGTGTCATGGAGTTTGTAAAAAACACTGCGTGTTTCATGCTATGAGATTCTAAGTTCTTTTCAACCATTATCTTTAGCTCTGTTATAAGTTTTGTAGAGTCATTACCCATTTAGGCTTTCAGGACTGGGGTTCCCCTGAGGTTGGATTTATCTCCTTATCTTAAAGCGTCTATAACACTGATGCCTACATCTAAGCTAGTCATCCTCAGTTCCCTGTACAGTCAATAGAGAGGAAGAGGTGTCTGGAGAAGGTGATTCATCTCATCCTAANCTGTGTAATTAGTATTCATTTGACCTCAGTTGCTTAAAATAGCCTGCCAAAACCAGAGACAATGACAACTGTAAGGTAACACTGATATGTAACTACAATTAGTTTCAAGGGAGGCTGTACAAACAAGGGGAGAATGAAGCTCTGGCCTGGTTTCAGCTGGGATAGAGTTAATTTTCTTCCTAGTAGCTGGTTAAGTGCTGTGTTTTAAATTTAGTATGAAAATAATGTTGATAACACATTCATGTTTCAGTTGTTGCTTAGTGCTTACCCTAAATCAAGGACTTTGAGTTTCCCAGGCTCTGCCAGTGTGGAGCTGCACAAGAAGCTGGAAAGGAGCATGGCCAGAACAGCAGACCCAAACTGGCCAAAGCAATATTCCATGCCATAGACTGTCATGCTCAGTATATAAATTGGTAGGAGTTGTCCAGGAGGGGCCAATCACTGCTCAGGATGGGCTGGGCTTTGGTCAGCAGGTGGTGAGCAGTTGTGTTAGGCATCGCTTGTCTTACTTGGATTTTATTCCTCTTTTTGTTACCTCCCTTTTCATTGCAATTCTTACTATTGTTGTTGCTATTTTTGTTATGATTATTATTACTACTATATTATACTTTATTTCAATTATGAAACTGCTTTTATCTCAACCCACATGTTTTACCTTTTTCTAACTTTCCTCCCCGTCCCTCCAAGCACCATTGACTGAACAGCCATGTGGTACTTACTTGTTGTCTGGACTTAAACCGTGGCAAGCTCATATTACCTCAGCTCTCATCTCCTCTCTGATAAAAAGAAACANGAAATTTGCCTCCTCCCCTGCAGACATACACATTTCCCACTGTATAGCCCTTCCAGCTCTTTATAAGCAAGATGACAACATGGACATTATATGTAAGATTTACAGCCTTTGGTTGATATAAAATTTAGTTATCTAGTCAAAACCATTTGTGTGGGATCTGTCTGTACTTAGAGAAAGAAAAGGTCATTCATGCAATAAGTAGGTGTTTTCCACTGGAGAAAGAATTTCCCTACTGAGGTGTCTGGAGTGTCTGACTGCAGAAGGTTAATTTCCCTGCTGAAGAGCTTGAATGTGGGAGACAAATACGCTTGGACAGGTTTGTGTGGTCAGAGACTGGGAAGACACTGTGTAGCTCAAAACTAGGGCCTGAATCCTTCGATTTAAACCTGTGTTTGATCGGTCCTCTAACTTGAAGCAGTTAATCAGAGGTGGTGGATATGAGCAGGAAAAGAAAAGTGATGACACTGCAGAGTTTTTGTCACCAGCACAAAGGTGGCGATTCAACAGGAACCATTTCTGCAGAGCAAGCAGTTCATGAAGCACACCATCGTACAGTGATCTACAGTACAGAAGTCTCAAACATACCCACCATTATTGTTGATTAGCGTGTCATGGAGTTTGTAAAAAACACTGCGTGTTTCATGCTATGAGATTCTAAGTTCTTTTCAACCATTATCTTTAGCTCTGTTATAAGTTTTGTAGAGTCATTACCCATTTAGGCTTTCAGGACTGGGGTTCCCCTGAGGTTGGATTTATCTCCTTATCTTAAAGCGTCTATAACACTGATGCCTACATCTAAGCTAGTCATCCTCAGTTCCCTGTACAGTCAATAGAGAGGAAGAGGTGTCTGGAGAAGGTGATTCATCTCATCCTAATATAGATATCAAACAAGTATCAGATTAATTGCTCTCTAGAGATACCTGTTTATCTCTATTGAAAATAAAAGCAGCCTAGAGTGACTAACTCAGACTTACCTGCCTGTGTGTTGGTTGCCTACAGTTAGCTGAGATAAATCCCAGCCAGAGCCTCCTTTGATCAAGCAATTCAACCACTATCATGAAATTTAACAGATAAGAAGGGCAAGAGTGGATGAACAGGAAGGACGGAGTAGTTGTGTGTTACCCGGTCAGGAATAAACACATCAGTGAAGGGATTCATAATCTTACACTAGCCCAAAGATATCTTCCTTTCCATTTGTCCAAAGTGAACCTGAGGGGAACGCTGTATCTGTCCTCACAAACATGCTCCTATCTCTTCATGGAAGCCTCTGTTTGTAGATCAGAGGTGGGGATTCCCTGAGCTGACTGGACTCATCAAAGCCTCTCTCAGCAAGTGTGAACATTACAAATTGCAGCCACCTGAAGATCTCACCCCTGACCTTCTGCTTCAGGCCTTGAATGATTTCCGCTTGGAGTTCAGATTTTCATTGATCATCCAGCCTCTTTGTGCTGTTAGTCAGATGAGGGGAAAAAAATCTGAGAAATATGGACGTGGAATGAGGGTTTCCCCTTCTTTAGCTTGTTTTTGCACCAGTATTTTCCCTGTCACAACTTCAAAATGATGCTGCACCAAAAGAGGATAAAGTTAATCCTCATTTCACATGCAGTTCCTAAGGGACAAACTTACAAGTCACTCTGTCCAGTCTTGGACCAAACCAGATCCAAGATCGGTGAGAATCTCTATTTCAAGTGCTTTTCCAGCTCTCTAGGAAAATCTGCTGTTTACCTGTCTTTTCCCAACTTTATTTTTTTTTAATTTCTTCTTATCCTACAAGAAAAAAAAAATCAAACCAAATACCTTCAGCCTGTGTTGGCTGTTGGAGAGAAGGGAGAAGGAATAAATCTGGCTTCAAAAACTTTTGACAGTTGGCGTGGTAATGAGCCCATTCTGACTGAAATTACCTCATTGCTGCTCATTTTTCCTGGCTACCAATCGATTTATGAACCTCTTTTAACATACAGAGAAGTGTTAATGAATCAAGTGTTTAAAAATAACATGCATCAGGAGGTAGTAAATTACAGCCCCAGCATCGTTTGAATGAATTCACATCCCACATTTCCAACTCCCACCTGGTACCCGTCTGCTGCAACATGGGTGTTCATTCATGGTCTGAATTTATTATCCACAAATACGTGTTTGGGGTTCCACCAAGCCTTGACTCATCAGCATCCAGCTCAGCTGTCAGTTCTGACACAGCAGAAGAAGGGGGAGAGAAAACAGTGGTCATCTGGGGGTGTCACTGCCTTAAGGAGATGAAGCAGATGGAGAGCCAAGGCCGGCTCTGGCCATCCGGAAGGAATGTCAGAGCAACAGGCCACAGTGGTCAGTGCTGAATCAGTGCGCCTCACACATTTCAGGCTCTCTCTGGAGGTGGATCAGGTACCATTTAGTGTGGTTAATTAGAGCACCACCACTGGCATGGTGTTGGTATGGACTTCTTCTAGAGAATTCAGTTTGCCTGGCTGTCAGCAAACCTAAGAGGGAGAGGTCAGCTCACAGACTGAGACATCAGTAACTTGATGTTGTAGCAAAAAAGAATAAATGTTTTTCTGGACATCAACATGCCTGTTGTGTGTAACTGAAAGTAGCAGCAAAGCAGCTGTACTCAGGACACGAGAGTTGCGGTTTTGTTTTCAGGATGAGCATCATTCTTCAAAAATAATGCTGACAGAGTGGGAGGAGTCAAGAGGAGAACGAAAAGAAAGGTGAAAAATTAAAAGAACCGACCATAACGAAGGTTGATGGGGCAGAATTTCTAAGGCCAGTGGTCCTCTCACCTATTCTCCCTGTAGCTGTGACATGGGAGCTGCAAGTGTAGGTTTGAGCTGGATTTAAATAAAGTCTGGGCACAGCAATGTGGAACACATTCTCTTCACCCTGCTTCTCCAAGGGCTTTTCAGGAAGCAAATTTTATAAAAAAGAACAGTGTCATGCTTGAAAGCCTTGGCCGTCCTTCTGTCCCATCAAACTCAACAAATCTCATGGATTCAGCCCTGCCCAAAGTCAGGATAAATCAAGACTGAAAAATTATTCTGTAGGACTCCCAGGAATGATCAAGTCAATCCTTCTCCTAATGATGTCAATGGCAAAGCACGCAATGACCGAGGTGGCAAGGAGCTAGGCTTTAAATCTCTTTAATTAGAATATAAGAGTAATTTTTGTTAACACCTTTCTTAGTGGTATATGTGTATATATATGTCTGCTTCTTAATGAAGTAGCTGGATTCTCATTCAAAACCAGCACACTGGCACTCAGGAAGGCAGACTACATTAAAAATATTATCAAGATTAAAAAAAAAGCCAAACAAAAAAAAATTAAGAAAAAATGGGGAACAGCTGAATTTTGTTATTCAGTGATAACATTTACACATCTCATGTCTTGGTCCAGAAGATTAGTGCTTCTTCTCCTACCAGGCACTTGGTTCCATCTTAAAATCTAATGGTAATCAGCAAATTGAAGCAAAAGGCCATCAGTCACTCATTTGAGTCTTCCCTTGGCCACCAAATAAAGCTCATGCTATTAAAATATCCAGAAGATCTAGGATTGCATGTAAATGAGTGAGGAGCCCAACACAAACCACTTTTTTGTTCTCTGGTTCATACCTGAAAAACTGTTGGTTTCAGACTGTGAGCAAAACTCTCCTCTTGCCTCAAAGAAAAAAAAATTATTCTTAAGCCCACAAAAAAGAAAGGAGATCTATAAAAACCAGGAGAGACTAGATTCCACGCAAAGTGTCAGAACAGATTTTGTTTCTGCCCAAAAGAATCTTCTGCTTTTGTGCAGATGGATGCAAATGCTGAAAAATTCTGTTTTCATGACTTTACTGCAGTTTATAGAGGTGTAATCAAGGACTGAATTTAACTCATTGTGTTATTATTTTTCAATCTGAACCACCTCTTAGTAAAATAAATGCATTGAAAGGCTCACTGTGGGACAAACAGCACCTGTCAACCAAAGGGGTTTTCTGAAAAGTAAAAAAGAGACTTATATTTTTTACTAAAGTCAGCAAAATTTAGGTCGTTGGTTAAAATGCCAAGATATCTTCGATAACACATTTACACACCTATAAAAACAAAAGTTCACTCAAAAATTCCAATAAGTGGTCCTTAGGTTGTATAAGAGCCATACAGCTGCAAAAACATCAAATATGTCTCTCATAGATTTTAAAGCAACAGTCAAAGAAAATGCTTGTATACAACTTCTAATTCAGTTTTAATTTGTCCTTTTAAATTTGAACAGCTCATTAATTAAAAAACAAATATTCAGATTTTGAAAGGGAGACATCACTCTAGCCTCAGTCTGAAGTTTCCAAGTAGATCCCAAGATGTGCCCAACCAAATTTCTTCTTTAACTAGACAAATATGAGACAGAAAAAAAATAAAAGAGAAGGAAAAATTGTGGGTGAAAATGGTCTAAAAACACATCCTCAGCTGATGTAAATCTCCTTGGTGCTAATGAAGTGTGCAGGGTTACATCAGCTGAGGGATTAATCCAGGTCTCACACTGAACACAAATTGAAAGCTGAGAAATGCCAAATGCCATCACGATATGAACACACTGAGAAAATAAAAAGGTAAACTGAAATAATGAGGGAAATCAAGGCTCCACGTTAAACAAGGCCCCATCACACACTCTGTGAAATCCAAGCCAAATAATAGATTCCAACACATATTGTTAGGTGCACAACATTTTTCCAAACATTTACATTCATATTTTACTGGACAATGTATGGCCTGCATTTCTATTAAGCCATTATTACATTTTGCAGACTTTATTTTGACACATTTTTGAGCGGGCTAGAAGCCCTTGTTTATTCAGCTTTCCCCTTGGGCACTTCAAGAAGTTATTCTCCTGTAATTCCAGTTCTGGTTTGCCTAGGTACACCTTTAACAGTCATAGTTGTGTTACTAACTCAATGACTGACTGACAGAAGTGACTGGATTTTGAATCCTTGCCATCGAAGCCACTCCGTCCACACAAAGGTGACACAAGAGCCAGTAGAAGGGAAATGTAAAGGGCACAAAAGACTTTTTAAGCAAGGGTGTGAAGTTGCCCAGACCTTCAAAACTAATTTCTCGTCAAAACAACAAAAAAAATTGTAGATAGACTACCAAAAATCCCATGAACCATCAGTGTTCCCAGATAACTCTCTTGGTGTTTCTTTGTGCCTGTATAATAGAGATAGACCATCAAAGAGCACCTGACTTCCACAGACCTCAGTCAGATTAGAATTCAGTGTTTAAAGCACTGATAGTCATCCAGAGGATTTACTGTCATCAGTAATGGCTCAGAGGGACTTAATGTACAAGCACACTGTCTGGAATAGATGAAGACAAAATGATAAGGTGTTTTCTAGGGTTATAAGATTTGATTTGGTTATAATTTCAGCATGTGTACACAAGGCAAAAGTCTTCTTGAAGGCAAAGCCAAGAGCATGGCATGAAAATGGCCATACCATGTGAAACCAAAGGTCTAGCTGGCGTTAACCCTGTCTTCAGCAAAGTTCAACAGGAAGCGCCAAGCAGAAGGTATGAGCTAGAAAAAGTGAGACCTATATTCTTGGAAGACTCTTTTCTATGCTTCTAACAAACTGGTTCAAGGCCCTACTAGACCTACACTAAACTAAACAACCTCAGAGGAACTTTGATCAGTTTGTGAATGTACCATATGCAAGGTCCTGTGGAGGACACTCCCATGGTTTAGCCACATGTTGTAAGAGTAACCTTTTTTGTTGTGGTTGGCACTAGCTCATTTTATTTTATACACTCTGCTTCTTTTATTGGGGGGGGAAAAAAAGATAAAAAAATTCCATATTTTCCTTCTCCAGAAATGGAGAAGTAACCTCTGTTATGTCAGCTCTTTTGATGGGTGAACAGTTTTTGTCTAGTTATTCTAGTTACTCTACTTTCTTTTTTCAGTTCTGTCATATTTTCTTTGAAATTAAGAAAACCATCACTACAGACAAAATTCAAAGTGTGGGAGCCAGACTGGCTCAAGGCCATGTTGGACAAGGCCCTGAGCAACATGATCTAGTGAGTAGCATCCCTGCCCATGACGGGGATGAGAACTAGATGATTTTTGAAGTTCCTTCCAACCCAAATCATTCTATGATTTTATTCCATGATTTTATTATTGTAGATTTATTCAGACATATTGATGTTTTCTAGTTTTTTCTCTGTTGTTTTCTTAGGAGGTATCAAACCCTAAATTACTTTTTGATGTTTATCAAAGTTTGATCTGATATTTCCATCAAAATACAGCTCCAAGTTCTATATTTCTGAGTAACAAAAAATCAGTCTCAAGGTGGAACCTGAATATAAATTCTCATCATATCCCAAGACCTGGATCTTAATGCAGCTCTGAATTTCTCAGAGGAACCCTATCCACCTCCAGAGACAGAAAACCAAAATCCTGGATACAAAGCCCAACAAATTAGTGAGCAAATGCAAGATCTGCAGAGCTACAGATCTCAGTTTAAAGGCTCTTGTCAATATTTAAAGAATATTACTGCTGTCCTGTTGTAAGATAAGACACGATATTAATATTCAATTAATGACTGACAAAATATGTATTTCTCCTCAAAAACATATAAGAAGAAACTAGCTAAAGTTTCAGAGTGTACTATTTACTTTTTACCTATATTTGTCATCCTCTCTGAGCAAAGTCATAGAAAGAAGCCTCGGACTGACCTTCCACAGGAAGATTCCAGCTTCCAGAATGAATCATTAAAGACTATTCCCCACTATGCTACAAACTCTGGGATCAGTTATATTCACACTGTGTCCTTTATGATATATGTCTGCAAGAAGGTCTTGGAATGGATATAAACCTAATGGAATATTTTCCTTTCAGACTGGAGACTATGCAAGGCAGAACTTATGAGCATGCAAAACAGGACTTTTTAATGTTTTCTGGGTTTTTTCTGAACTACATAGCAATAGTTATGAAACACTTTGATTTTTTGTGCCATCAAACCTATTCAGAAGTGTGTGTAAAATTTTCCTTACCATTGCTTAAAGAGATTACAAAGAAACTTGCTCCTTATATTATGATACATTTTACTCTAAAATCAGTCAAGTTTTGCTGACTGAAGTGGAACAAGTGGATAAGTGGAACTATCCTGGATGGTGCATATTCATTTTGATATCAAGGCAGAAAGATAAAGATGGCAAAGGATCCTGAAACTGGAATTAAAAGGGCTATGATCAGAAGAATGGCCAAAAGAAAAAGTTTACAACAGAGGTATCTATAGCTCATCTAGAGTGTCCAGACTCCCTAGTAAATCAATGAAGAGAAGAGAATTAGGCACTTGCAGGATGAAATTCATTGCATCATTCTAAACAAGGAATCTAAAATTAGTGATATGAGTCATGCTCTAAAATTAATATTTTTTCCTTCAGTCTTTATAAAGAATCTGAAAGTGATGAGCTCAGATGAGGGCTCTACTCCGGAAATACTTCAAGTTATCTGGGATGATTTCAGTTCCTCTTTCTTTGCTAACTTAAAACATTTTGAATTGGCAGTATCCTGACTTAGGGAGTTACATAAATAAAATATTCATGACAGATGATGTGATGGCCATCTAAGTCATTGGAATTGCTGTTATTGACTTTAAAGGCACAAGTTTTACCTGGGATGGAGCCTCTCACTCCTCAGTGTAGCTAAAAGTTCGATATTAAGCAAAACTTGTTGTCAAGGTCCCTGTGAAGTCCATGGAGTTGCACAACCCTGATTTTAATCACTCCATAGTTAAAAACTGTCAAAGGAGCATGGGATGAATACACAACTGCTGGTGTCCATGGCTCCCAGCAAGAATAGCAGGAATCTAGAAAACTAGTTTATATCAAACTCCTAATTTTTAGAAAGTTAAAATTAATTGTGATGAATCTATACCTGGTCTCTGTTTTATTCACTGCATTTCTTCTTTTTCTAGTTTTAGAGAAAATGCAGTACTAATAGTTGTAATATTTGGAAAGGAATGGAATGATAAAACCACAGAATGGTTTGGGTTGGAAGAGACCTTAAAGATCATCTCATTTCATCCTCCTGCCATGGGCAGGGACACCTTCCACTAGATCAGGTTGCTCCAAGGCCCATCCAGTCTGGCCTTGGACACTTCCAAGGATGAGGCTTCCACAACTTCTCTGGGAATCTTGTTCCATTGCCTCACAACCCTCATAGTAAAGAATTTTTTCCTAATATTTAACATAAACTTACTTTCTTTCAGATTGCAGCCATTCCCCCTTGTCCTGTCACTACATGCTCTTGCATTGGGAAAATGTTTCTCTTTTTCCACCGAGTTAAATTGTTTGAAACTGAAACAGAAAGTATCTATAACTGCTAGTTTATGCCATGTTTCCCACTGGGTTAGAATGTCATCCATCAAAGATACTCTCTCTTTCCAAGTGGCCTTTAAAACTCTTTGTCATAAATAACAGCCCAGCCCAATGCAGCAACTGCTTCAGAAAGCTTGATTAGACATGTACACCTCTACAAATCAATTCCTCTTCTTCCCTAAGTCATGAACACATTTAAAGAGCTCTACTTCCTAAAGTCATTCCAACCTAAAAGATAGGTTTTCCATTTTTTTTTTTATTTTTAGCCTGTTGTTTTTTTTTTTTCCTGTGTAAGTTTAGAGCAAAACCTGGAGGGTAACATACACTACATGTAATATTTAGTCATATTGTCTTCTCCCCTCACAGGTAGTTTATTCAGCAAGGCACTTCTTCCCTCTGTCTCTTGTAGATCAATATTTTCACTAAAGCTAGAATTATTTTTCCCTAGATTGAGTAGCAAAGCTAAAGTTCCCTCGAGACTTATTGGGACACCATGAAACTTTTTATTACTGTTATATTATGAATATACTTCATTTATTACACTGATGAATTTCAAGATAAAGGTCAAGATTTACTGCAGGGAAAGAAGAGAGGAGTATCACTGTAGGAGTGCAGTTTTTACTGAGAAGGTATGTTTTGGGGTTTTTTTATTTGGAAGGATTGTCAGTCCTTTGTAAAGACTGTTAATCTAAATTCTTAGGAAATATTTTAAGGGGTGTAATTTAATTTCTTTAAGCTCCTTAAGAGAAAATTAAAACCAAGGAAAAAAGAAATCAAAGATTTCAACAAGAGGCAATACATAAATGATCAGCAAATTTAGCTCCACAGTTCCATAAGAAGGTTGAGGCATTAACCCAGAAAGTTGTGCATGAAGGGTTCATTTTCAGGCTCACCACAGACTTTTTTGTGTCCATATATCTTGCCTGTCTTTCTATAAAATGAGGATAATGTGCTTTGGTCCTTCTTGGAACCTGAAGTTAGCGGGTTGGTTAGTTAGTTTTTTCAAGTATTCTGGTGAAGAAGAACACATGACTCTCTCAGATTTGAGCTATTCAATGATTTTCCATTGAAATTATCTTCTGATGGAGGATGCATGTTTTGCTAATGTTGAAACACCACTACTTCCTTAGGAAGCAAAATTCCAAATTTCTTCCGTCTGTTTTAGCCAGATGTCAACCCAGATTTTGGGCCTTTGCTCCCTTTTCAGGGGTTTCTAATGAAACAGCTACACAATTGTAATCAATGTATCAGTCACTTGGATCATTCCTACTCAACAAGCTTCAACACAGCAGACATTTGGTTTACACTTACCACAAAAGACAGGTGGTTTACTTGCTGTTTTTGGTTAGTGGCCATCCTTCAGTTAGGATAATCCAGAACAGACCCTCCTGTGGATGGGATGACCAGAGACTTCAAAAATCCTTTCAACTGATACAGAATTAGAGTAACACTGCACTTGCCCAAATTTGTAAGGGCAAGCAACTGGAATGTTAAGTGGGCATTGGTGGAAGTGGTGGAAACATTTCCTTTGGGCAGATCCCATGAAGTCTCCAGTACAGTGCAAGCAGCTGCTTCTCCCTTATACTTCCCATGTTCAGAATAAAGACTGAAGCATCACAGCGAAGCAGTTCCACATTAGAATCACAAGACCACCTCTACAGTCACTACAGACTGGAAGCACACAGGGTCAAATGTTCCCATTTGCCTCGTTTTATTACAGCCAGTGGAGTAAAGCCAGAATGAGAATTTGGCCTAGGAACCAAAGCATATGGCATTGTTCTATTACACTTGCACAAATCACTGGATGTTATTACTGAGAACATACCGAGCCTTTATTTGAGTGCTGGAGGAGAAGGGGTTTGAGCACAGGGCTATGAGCCAAGAATTCCTGAGTTCAGTGCTGAGGTCTATCAAATAAGCCAAGCTATTGCTTGTGTTTCCTTGCGTGTGAAATACAGGGGTAGGAGAACGAGAGTATCCAAATTATACACAACATTAATTTTGGCCTAGAAAAACCATCACCCTGGATGTTTTCCATAGTCCTTGGAGAAAGACAGCCTCTACCATAGCAGGCCTCAGAGAATTACCAGGTGTTGATATACCCTCAGTGATCAAAAGAAAGGATCCCATAAAGGAACATATTTGTCCTATCTGGCTAACTTTGAAAACTGATAGCATTCATGTTCAAAGAGCCAGAATGGCAGGATTTATATACCAGCACATTTCCACCTTAGTTTAAAGCTAGAATTGCTGTGAGAATGTGTAGGTGATCTTGCTAGCAGAGTCGGTATGAAAGCTCCGTTGAAATTTGTACAGCTCTTGAAAGACTGGAGACATTACTTAATGTCAGAATTACTGTAGCCACATGTAGGATATTCATAGAGGTCACGTAGGATGGTGACTGCTGGAGCATTAGCCAACATATTCAAGAGGTTTCCAAGTGCTTAAGGCCAGGCAGAACCACTAGAAGGGCTTGTGGAATCTCATTTCTTGCATCTTTCTCAGTTTTTTACAGTTGCCCATAATTAAGGCAAACAGATTCCAGCCTAGAGGGCTAAATGATGCTGTGGGTTACATTTCATGCAGCCAGCCATGAGATGTCATGTTTGACTCACAGGTTGGATTCCCCATCGCTCCCAGTGTCTGACGTGGCAAAGTTCAGGGATGGCAAAGGAAGCAGCTGAAATTTCCAGCCTCAGACACCTGCACAGCCCCGGCCCCAGCACAATCTGCAGCAGCTCCAACGTGGTGTGGGTGGAATAGTAAATAGCAGGAGAGAAGGGGGTGAGGCAGCATCTGCTGAATTTAGGAGTATTTTGAGCAGGCCTGGACACCTACCCCAGGAGTCTGACAGGAACAAGCTAAAGAACTTTTTGAAGTGCTACTGTTATTTTTTAGGAAGTCTTAGAAAACTACAGAGTCTCAGACAGCTGGAAATGTAGCTGTAACATCCTTTAGAAGATCTAGCATTTTTTACATAAGACGGTCAGAAATTTTCTGGCAGAGGCTCAAAGGCTCATTTTTGCAGGTGTCAAGGGAACAGTCATTTCGTGAAGCCTCCCCAGAAACCCCTCTTCCTTTATGTGTCATATGTAGTATAAAATTCTGTTCTTCGCCTTCAACATTTTACCAGCTTTTAAAGGTGACCACACAGTAAAGAATCAATGTGCAGAGTTTCAGTTAGCCAGCATAAATAGTCCGGAAGAATCAAAATCCTCACTTTTTTCCTCCTTTACTTAGGACGGATTGGAGGAGTTCCCTTCTGAAAATATCTGTCTTTCTGAAAAAAAAATAATCCAGATGTAGACAGCTCATCCAGAGACCAGTCAAGTCAGGGGCCAGGACAGCCACCACTCTGCCTTTCTGTCATGTCCCCAGGTCTCCTTTCCCATTCTTCAAGGCACGTTGGCTGCAGAAAATTCCCCCGTTATTGAGGCTGAATAAAATGAAAAAGACACTCCTTGCAAAGTCTGAGAAGAGATGTGCCGACACACAGCAAAGAAAGCATTTGGGCGCATTTCAGCACAGTTTAGCATTCAGCATTGCTGGTGTGGGCCAAACATGCCCAACCAACACTGCAGATGATGGTTCTCCAGTGTTGAGGAGCCATTCTTTTTATTATAAGACAATTATAGAATCGTTTAGGTTGGAAAAGACGTCTAAAGTCATCAAGTCCAACCATTAACCCAGCACTGCCAAGTCCAACACTAAACAATGCTCCCAGGTGCTACATGTACATTTTTTTTAACATTTCCAGAAATGGTGATTTCACCACCTCCCTGGGTAGTGTTTTCTATTGCTTGATCATCCTTTCAATTAAGAAATTTTTCCTGATATCCAATCTAACCCTTCCCTGGCAGAACTTGAGGCCAAAGACATCTCCATACAGTGTGTAAGGACAGAGTTAGGAAAAACAAAGAGGAGCACCAGGTTTATAACCACCCAGGGGTCCTATCCTATTTATCTCACCTCTGCCTTTTCACTTGAGGGTTTGGACCTTCTCAGAGTCAGGTACTGGCTACTGGGCCAGCCGTAAGGGCAGCACCGGGCAGGTCAGGAGAAGAAACAGGTAGCAACCTGAAACACCAGCTGATTTTGTTACAAAATACAGGCTCACTTTCATCCTGGGAGAAGATTCAATTCACCCTAACTCAAACCACACACATCTGGCAAGCTCCCAGCTGGTCTTCACCCGGATACCCCCAGCTCCCACACTATGCCTTACTAGGCAGTTTCGCTGCTGCAAACTATCTGATAAGCCTTCCTGATCTTCCCACATGTGCAGCTTCTGGTCCAACAGGCAGCTGCCAATGTGCTCCATCTGCCCTCCATGGCTCCCTGCCTGCTCCAAGGAGGATCTGCAAGCAGCAAGTAGAGCCTGGAATAGCTGGGGATGGGGAGGTCTCCTTGCAGCATTTCTTTTGTTACTCTTAGACCACCATGTCCTCCCCACGGATAACCCTCATGCCGCTCTCCAGCTCAATCTCCTCAGTCTCTTGTGGCTCTTCTCCAGTTGTGTTACATCTGTGCATTTGAGGGGCTTGGGAAATTCAAACCTTTGAGATTTGGAGTTTCTCAGAGGTGGGTAACTTGCAGCTTGCCCACCCAGGAGCACGGCAGCGCGCTGACCTTCCCACTGCTGTCTCCAGCATCTCCCCCACTACCCACATTGTTCCCCACACCTCACCCCAGACTCACTCTGACTCCAGGGAAAATTCCTGCTGAGACCAACAGGAACATCACCCCAGCAAGGGCTACAGGGCTTGATTAATTATTTGTTAATTGCTATGGAAGGCACTGGGGTGACAGATAACTATCCGTAAGTGGGATGCAGGTTGCATTTTTTCCCCTAGTCTTCCACGGCTATGTGAGACAGCTCGGATGCCCCGAATGTCAGCCTAGCCTCCAACAATGGGATTTGTGAGATCCCTTTGTTGTCTAAATTCCCTTAAGTGGAAATATGTTCTCTAACAGCACAGTAACTCTCCCCAAGGCTTCTGTTGTACCAGGTTAATCAACCATACATGACAGCAGAATTAGAGGTGCTAGTATTTTATGTTCCGCATCTAAACTATGTTTCTTCGTGTGTACTTAACAGGCTTTAATTTTATAAAACATTGCGCAACAAGGCACCTTGGGGAAGAGCAATTAACTCAGATTATGTTTTCGTTTCAGTGAATACCAAATGAGAAACTCAAATACTGATTTATGTAGCCACAAAGTCAAATCATGCTCCTTAATACTGCCTGATTTTTCAGTGTGGCCGTCTTTGGTCACAGACAACCCTTTTAGTCCTGACATGCAATTAAGAAGTTGCTCAAACTGAACTCTCGCTTAAAAATATATCAAGATATTTTATAATCACGATACACAGACAACCAGTCCTGTTTGAAGTTAATTATGAGACTCCTATCATCTTTAGTGAGAGCAGGAATAAACCTACCGAGGACATTTTGGTATAATTTTCCTGTAGATGACTATCACAGCCAGTTTATGTTAATTATGGATGGGGATAGGCACTGCTAAACAATTTGAAGGATGAAGGTACTAATTTAGGATCCAATCTAGCTCTCATTAAAGTCAATGGAAAGATTCTTATTGACTCCAATGGAAGCTGGTTCAGGCCCATAAAGACCAAATGAGCTCATGTGAACCTTCTCATCCAATTTCTCACTACAGAAAAGAAACGACGCATCAGCACCCTTGAACCACTATTCATGCAGAGGGCTTAATTTGGTCACCTTGAGTCACACACAGCAGCTCCTTAATGCACCGGCCATTCCCTTGGGATCAAGAGGTCTGTGGACAACATGCAGTGATTTGGTCTGATTCAGGATCCTGCTGTCTAAAGGATTTTCAATTGGAAATGCTCTGCTGTGGGTTGCAACAAGGGGTCAGGTGGAACAAGAAGGGAGGGAGAGGAGAGGGAGAGGAGAATTTCCATCATAAACCCAGAAACAGCCTCAGTCATCATTTTCACAACTTTCAGGTGAGATGCAAGGAGCAAGCCCCTGACATTATTTTCCCCAGGGCATCAGGTGCATTCCTCCCCAGCTCTGCTGTGGGAAACCAACCTGATCCCATCAGCACAGCAGGAGGGGGTTCATGGACCCCACTCCTCTCCCATCTCCTCTCCAAGGCAGTCCAGTCTCCTCTGCTCTTAAGCACTGATTCTTCTGCTCCCTCACTGGCAGCTGCCTGCCTGGCAGCCTGAAGTCGGGGAGCCAAACTGATGTTGAGGTCAGGCAAAGCAGAAAACAGAGAATTCTACCTCCCTACCTGCAAGGTTTCTCTCAAGAGTCAGGCAGCCAGAGAGCCGGAACCTTCCATTCAATTCTCCCAAAAGGGATATGTTAGAAAATTCCTTCCCAAGCAAAAGACATCTTTGTTCTTTTTTCTATGTTATAAATCTCATGAAGTAGGTTTTATTTTTTCTCTTCACAAGATCCACCATACCAAAAATACCACCATCACCAAGAAAAATTTACTAATGAAGTATTTTCTTTCCCAACAGTAGAAAAATAATTAATTCTTTCTGGTCCAGTCAGTAGGAAAATGTCATTCAGTGTAAATAAGGTTGTCATTACTGCTTCCTAAAACATAGGATTTCTTTAGACACAAATATATTTAGTCTGTGAAAAGTTCATGAAAATTGAAATGTGATTCCATCAAACAGAAGTAGAGATATATTTTTCATAGCCTTTCCCAGGACACCTAATTCTTATGCATGTCCTTCTCTGACAGATAGCTCTTTGATAATGACACCCTATTACCTGTGTTCATTGCTGTAGGTTCTAGGTTTGGGGCTTTTTTCCCCTTTTGCCTACCCCACTCATTAATAAATGTCTTACTGCTTTTAGTTAGCATGCCAGTGTCAGCACAGCCAGGGAAAAGAAGCTGGGTTGCCGTCTGTGTGCTGTACTTACAGGGGAGTCATTAACTAATTTCCAGCTGCAAATTTTTACTTACTAATAATGTTCCAGCCACAAGGAAATAAGATTGAATTTATGATTTCAGCCTGAATCTCTGAGAATGGTAAAACAAAATAACATTTTTGATACCAAGGAGTTCTGATGTATTCTTTGAAATATAAAAGAATTGTTCTGATTTAGGCTCTTTCAGGGGAGAGCTGATGGTTAAGCACAAAATGGAGAATTTCTTGGGCTTTCCCACTCTGGTCTTCCAGGTGCAAAAAAAAAAAAAAGCTGCTATATCATGAGTGCTTACTTCTCTGCGACAGGATATTAACTGTCAGCCAAGCAGCCCATCAGATAGCTTGGCTTGCCGTCTCTGGGCCAGGAATTAAGATTCCTATGGCCCTTAGTCAGCATTGCTACCAGGGAAGGCAGAGAGAGCCCTCCCCACTGCCAAGACAGTAGCAGTGCTGGTGAGCTCGTCCCTTACAGAAGTCACTCTTTGCATATCTTCCACCCATCAGTCTGGGAATTAAGAGATAAGGAGCATTTCCGTACATAAATAACCTCTGAGCTGTCTTTGAAAATAGAGCTCGGCGTTTTTCAGCTTACCACTGGCGATGGCATTCCTGCTTATGCAAGACTTGTTCATCACAGCCCTGACTCAACCTTGCAAGAAGAATGAAGGCCACCCCCGACTCCTGTGCTGCCAGGGTGACTGGATCCCCATGGCAGAAACCTGCTCTGCTCCTCCCTCTCCCAGCAAAATGCAGAAAAGTATGATTTTTCTGCCTTCCCCAGGGGACTGGAGCTGCTCCCTAAGGAAGCGTAATTCCACCTGTGGGATCAGTTCCAGATCTGCTCATGCTGGCTGAAAAAAATCTCCATTCTCCTCTGGCATGTCACAGTTCCCTCTGTCCTGTGAGTGTTTCCTTCTTCCATTGGCTGGCTGCAGACACCCTCGTCTGCTCCAGCCTGAGAAACATCTGCTCACTGAAGAACACCAACCTCACTCAGGAAGATCCTACATTGATGGTTTGGCCAGCAGATCATATGGGGCTGTCACCAAAGCGAGCAGGACAAAGAAATGGCAGCCTGCTCTCCCCTTGCAGCTGCCTGCACAAGTGATGTTCCCCCCTGGGATGGTGGGGGAGCCCCTGGGTGCTCTGTGGAGTCAGGAGGGGATGGCTGGAGGGAGAAGCACAAGGCACTGTCTGCTGCAAATTTGAGTTTGCGGTGGTCACACTGTGGCAGCAAGATGCAGACCCGTGCTGGAACTGCAAGGAGACTTTTTGGCACAGAAGATGCCAATCCCCTTTCCATAACCCTCCCATAAACTCTTCCTCCTTCCCCTGGTGCACTTCCCCAGATTCCTTTTCTGGATGTAGAGAGGCAAAAGCCAAGGAAGGATTCCAGCATATTTTGTTTCAGTTAGAATATCCTGCTGCATGTGGAAAAATGCAGTGTACTTAGAGCACCATTCCACCTCCTCCTTATCACAGCCCTGTGGCACTTGCACAGACAACCAGCAAGAGAGACCAGAGAAAAGGACCTAATCTGCAATTCTGCAAGCTGGCTGAGGACAATGGCCAGAGAGACACAGATATCTTATCTCTCTCTGATTTCCCCCTGGCTGTTTCCAGGATGTCACTCACAGAGTAGCTGTTACCCCCAAAATTGCTGGAGGTCATATTCTGATCTCTATTGTTTCTCATGTACACCCAGCTCTGCTGGCTGTGAGGCAGATGGTCCCACACTGTGATGAGAGCAGCACAACAAATCCCCTCACTCCCCTGGTCAGGTCACACAGTCTTTTCCACTTCTTTGTGCGCACAATTCCCTCCAAATAAACCATTTTTTTTTTAAATCTCTGGACAGATGCAAAAATTTGTCTTGTTTTTTTTCCCCTGCTCTGCGCTCTGGGCAAGTGTGGACTCTTCAGCAGCATCACACCCTCCAGGCATTCCACCAGCTCACACTGTCCAAGGATTTTCCTCTCGTTGCTGTGGCCTTCATTCCCTGAGACATACAGGCCCTGCCATGCCACCATAGGCCTTACCTTGCGTAAAGCAGGTGTGGACAAATTAAATGCTTTCTCTGCTTTTTCTCAGTCCCTTCTCAAGCCTCACTGAGCTACTCCAGGACATCGGTTTTCTGTCGTCTCCCCTTCACAGTCCATTCTGAAAGGTCATCTCTGTTTAGAAATGCCAACATACATTATAGAACCACAGAAACTGCTCAAAACACCCACATTCATGAAAAACTGCAGCTGATCTTAGGACAGTATATTGGGCCAAAGACAGATAACTGACCTTAAACACTACAGAAATCTTATAAAATATACTCATATTCAAAGAAATCCCAAGAAAAATTCTTAAATTGGGGAATATCAACCCTCCTGCACTCCTGTACTACTCCCAAAGAGAACTTTTTTCCTGACCTAAAGAGGATACTCCTTCCTCCCTGCCTCACCCTCACTCAGCCATGTTTCCCCATGCCCTCTGCTATTTGGGGAAGAAGATAGAGCAGCACTCTAACCCAGGTGCATCCTGTTCAATTTCCATGTCCTAAGAGAGATACCTCAGTGAGGAACAAGAGAGGGAGTTCCCACTGGAGGGTGGTTTAGATCTTAATTTTATTGACTTGACTCTTTTAATCCATGACAATGGAAGGATCAGAAGATAAACTACCACCTCAGTGGATATTTTGTTTTCATGGCTGAAGGCACTCTGAGACCATGATGAATGATAGTGAATTTCTGTTCCAGTTTTTGATTTTGGTGAGCAAGGGCAATTTCCAGTTCTAGTTCAAACTAAAAATTATATAAATAACCATTATCTTATTATCTGTAAAACAGGCAAAATTCAGAGTGCAAAATGCAGAAGCATTTATAATCTGAATTTAGACTCCACTTCTACCACTTGAAGGTAGAATCAAGACTACTTTACCTCTCCCACCCACTTCTCTAAAATCCCATGGCTTCAGCGAGTACTTCCAGCACAAACTGAGGTAAATTTTAGGTCAATATTGTTAAAAGAAAGAAAAAAAAATATTGCTCCTAAATTACTCCATTAAGGCATTCCCTTTCTTTCATGCAACACTCCTTGTCACAGATTTTGTTCTCCACATTTGCCATCTCACAGAAGGCAGCATTCCCAACATAGCTGAGGAACTGGACTTGGCTGTGCAGGCAAAGCTATAACTATAACTATGGTGTGTTCCCAGCTAAGAGTAGAAACAACATTTAGGCTTTAAAGCAGTCTTGTCAGAGAGGCAGATCAAATAATGATGGCTAACACAGCAACATCTCTGCCCACAAGAGACACAACACACACCATGTGTTTGTGAAAAGATCTCCCACTGACTCCCAGAGATATGCATCATCACAGCCAGAGCATGGGTGGGGTGAGAAGGACAAGCCACATGAGGGTAAATATGTCCAATCTATCTCTTACTACCACCAACAGCCAGGATAAAAGAGCTGGAATCATGGAGGAGGAGGCTGAAAAAGCCTAGTGAGAAGGATAGAGAATTAGGGAGACAGCCAAGATGACTGATAGATGCTTTTCTCTGTTCTGGACATTTTTGGCTGTAAGTCTCCAACCTGCATTGGGTCTTTCTGTTCTTTCACAGTCCATGAAGGATTTTGATAGGAGAGCTTTCTCTGAATTTTCTGCCCTTTAAATCACACCGAGAGCACGAGTGGGCACACACACATCTCCATCGCACCCCAGTATGGAAAGAATAAACATTTCAAAACCACAGGCAAAGTGTGAAAGATACCAGAGGTCAATCAGCCAGGGAAACAGATTGCAATGGAAAGATTAACCCATGACTGGTGTGACACAGTGAAGGATCTTCATAACTTGCCCAGAAAGAATTCCATCACCTTCAACTGCAAAATATTTACGACAACACCATTCATTTTCCCACCAATGTACACTGTTCCAGTTTTCTTGGGTCATTTTTCTCTATGGCCACCAATAAAAAGGCCCTGGAGGAGGCCATCTTCAGCAAATGGGCACCTTAGGACAGGATCCTACTGTGAACTTCTTCAGAAGGCCTGGTTTATCTCTACTCCTAATGAATCACTGGGAATCAATGTCAGTAAATTTGATAGTGGAGTTCAGCCAACACTGAGCACTGTGGAAAATCCCAGCTCAAAACACTCTCAGGTGTAAGGGATGGGCTGAGAGCAGATCGGATGGCTCCTCCTGAGGAATCGTCTTCAGCCATGGCATTGGGAAATATCACTGACTTCTCTGCTTTAAGAACTCAGGTCATTTGTCATAATTTTTCACATACTTGTGAACATCAGTTGCACCCATGTACCATGACCATATTCACTGCATGGTATTGAGAGACATCGAAACAAAAATCTGAGGTTTCTGCTGTAGATTATGATTGGCAAAGTTTTGACAGTTTTTATGCTGACAAATGTGGCATTCCACATCCAAAATCTTGAAAGTTCTCAGGGCCAGGAAATCTCCGTGGAGAAGAAAACTCAGAACTTTTTGTTATTTTTATCCATTTCTAAAGAGGGATGCAGCATCCTAAATTTAGGTCCCCACTTGAAAACAAAATTCCTGATTCAAGTGGTTTCACAAACACATTCGCATAAGAAGCCCAGGAGGGGGAAAAAAAGTAATGCAGACCAACACTGGAAGCAGGAGATGGCCATTCCACGCCTTTGTTTTGCAATCTTTACTTGTGGCTAAAAGCAAAGCCAATTAAAGTAAACAGGAATCTGGAATCTGTTGTTGACACCAAGGCCTTGGAACAAGAATTTCAGCCACAGCTTTCTACTGAATCAACATCTCAAGGCCTGTTTCAGTGGAAATAAAAAAAAATAATAAATTTTAAAAGATAGATTAAAGGAGGAAAAAGAAAAAAAATATTTTAAAAAAAAGAGCGAGATTCTTAACTTGCATGGCCAACTAGATTCAGTGAAGCAAACATGAAAATGTGGCTCACGTCACCCCCAGAAACAAATTCTGGAAACAAACCTTCTCCATCTCTATCTGGACTGGACTGTCCTTCCCATAATCAAACTCTTGGTGGAGGCTTCCAATACAAGCTGGAGTTTTCCATTTGAATCTACTTCTACTTCTGAACTGATCAAGATTAGGGCATTTTCAGATCAACTCTAACAAGTAATTCATGTTCAGCATCCAAGCTCCCTCTATGCTTTAATCTGTTCCTTCTAATTTTAATCTAGTTAAAAACAAAGTTACTATGCCTGTATGGCTTTTTTGTCTGACTTAGCTAACTCGAGTAAATCAATACAAGAGCAAGAAGCACTTCATGTAATCCTACCTCTGCTTTATCAAAGTATTTACATATGCTCCTGTCTTTACGCTCAACTATAAGTGTATTTATGTGCTTTCAGGAACTGAGACATACGGTTTTCATGACATGAAATCAGAGGCTTCTTCCTATCTGAAGTAGCACCTCTACCTTCCCCTGAGCATTAGAGTTTAAACAGAAAATTACTTTGATCTCAGCTACCCTTTATTTTGGTTGTGGAGTTGCAAAATGAAAACCCACATGACAAGGCTATGCCAAACAAATTAACACACCACTCTGCCCGTCTCTGCTGAACGCCCAGCCTGTGAATAGGAGACAGAGATTTAGAGTAGTCTAAGTTCTACTGAAAGTTAAAGTACATTAAATGGAATAGAATATCGCGCACTAAGGCCTAGTGAGGCTTTTTTTAGTGTTTTGGTCCTTTACAAGGACATGCAGGGAGAAGAGGATGTGGGAGATATCTGAGAGTGTTTCCGAGGAGAATTGGTGGAAAAGATCTGATGTTCTTTTCACATTCAGTGCTACCCAAAATAAAATAGAGCATAATCTCATGTTCAGAAGAAGCAACACAGTCAACTGTGGAGGTAAAACTCATAGAAAAGATGTGTGTAATTCTGTTGAGGAGCTCTCCCTCTGACTCTGCTTCTTATCAAGTTCCCTTCATTGTAGGAAACTGGAACATGACATGCTCCACTCCTGGGTGTCCAAACCTGATGCACAGCCTGCCATTTCAAGTATAAGTTTTGCTAAGTATGTCAGGCATCTGGTAGATATTAACTGTCCTGCACACAAGCTGGAAGGTTGGTTGGAGTTTGGTCTTCAGCACAGTGTGCTCCATGGCACCAGCTGTTTTCTGTTGACTGTGTACAACAAACAGGACTGCCTCAACCACATCCATGGCCTTCTCTCACTCCCATCATCTCCCTCTGACTGACAGTGGATCTCATGTTGACACAGTGCTGAAAAAATTGAAGCTTTAGGTTTTTTTGTTTGGGGTTGTTTGTTTGTTTTCCTTTTTTGGTCAGCTGAGTTTATGGCCAGATCAGTTCCCTGATCTGTATCACCATGCAGACCCATGAACATTAGTGTAAGCACAAAGGGAATGAGTGGCTCTAGGGAAAAGGGAACTCAAAGGACCCTTCCAGTAACTCTTTCCAGCAGATTTTTCAAGAGCTATGCCAGATTAAAGCAATGACTTAATCACAGCATTAAACAGTCAGCCTTTACTCAGGCAAATTTTCCATTATCAAAGGACCATTTATGTTAGTGGGAAAAATCCCTGTTCTCAAAGGACTCTGGAAATGCAGTGACAAGAGCAGTGCAAGTATTTGTAAGAGTTATGCCAGAATTTGGTTTATACTGAAAAATACAATAAATTTCATCTTGATTTAGTTTTAAAGGCCCCAGAGCTTTCACCTGTGTCCCTGTTTTACACACCATTCTTAAAGCAAGAAATCTATCTTTCCCAAAAGGTTTTCCTGGGGCTGCTATGTACTGGGCCCTCATGGAGAAAAGAATCACACCCAGAAAAATCTGTCACATGCTGCCGAATATCTGCGCATTCACTCTCAAAAAGGCTCCCAGCCCATCAAACACAAGGCCATCAGAAATGGGAAAGTGGCTTTTCCTACACGCCCAGTGAAGGGTTTTGTGCCATCCCTGACAAGCTCTGTGTGTGTAATCCCAGAGCAAGTGTGTGTCATGGGACAAGAGGCTGTTTACGCCCCAGGACCATAAGCGCTGAACTCAACCAAGGGGAAACTTCCCCACAACAGAGGCAGCTTTTTTGTGGAAACAACAAAACAAAAGGGAGTGCTGGAACCAGCTGCCCCCTCAATTGGAGGAGTGGAGGGTGTTGTTTCCAGCAATCCACCCTCGTGTTCATATCTGTCTCATTTGCATGCGTTTGTTTAAGCTTTTTAATTAGCAGGAGGCCAGATCCTGATTACATACACATGCGGGTACTACTCAATTGATCTCAACGCTGGCCCATCTTGCTGACCTTACAAACCATCTACCAACACCTTTCATTCAGCCCAGAGACAGAAGACACGTATCAGGCACATCAGAGAGTGAAGGGAGGGAGAGCAGCAGGAGTGGTTCGCCGAGGAGATAACAACAGCTCTCCTCTGTCTCTCTACACCACTGTGGGATGGGATGGGGCTGGGCATGACCTGGCAAGTCCTGCTGATTTGCTTCATCCCACAGATTACCCAGCAGCCCAGCATCGGTGCAGTCCCACCACCGATCACATGATATCACCCAGCATAAATGCACTTAAATTGCTCAAGAGCCATATGCAGCCCAAGAGCCCCCATGGGTATAAAGTATCTCGCTTTCCCATGCTGCGAGATCAGAATCAGGCACAGTATTGGGTTAGGGAGCGGCAATAGTTGTTCCATAATTAACTTTGAAACCGGGTTCTCATTAGACATTGCTTTTCATAAACACCCTTCCCTCCACACATGTCTAATTTCCTACTACTCATCAGGGAGGTTAATAGGGACTGAAGTCAGTCGTAAAACTCCCATGGGTTCCACTAAGGCAGATTCACACCCACGTGAGAGAGGGCAGTGAACTGGGTGCATCTCTTTAACTATCTTTTTTTCCTAGATATATGCACAGCACCTTGCAATGTGAAGAGCAAGCCGGGCTGCTGCTGCCAATGAATGTTAAATACGTGTCACAGTGACACTCTGAAAGGGCAGGATATTATATCACCCTCCACATTGTGCAGAGTGTTTGCTCAGTGTCAGCTCTATTCAAAACTACTGTCACATCTCTCTTGGATTTTTTTTTATTGTCACTCAGTGCTGTTGTTCCTGGGGCATATGCATGCTCCCTCATTTATTCATGGTGCCCTGTATCTGCAAAAACAATAAATGTGGGCAGGTGTCTTGTCCCATACAGAACAGACCTCTTCTTACGTGCCAGGATCAGGCCCATCTTATCTTGCTCTGAAATGGGAGTTTGCCAAAGCAAAAAGACAAGGAAGAACAGATGCAGCTAAAGCAGAGGTGAGAAAGGGGGAGAAATGGGGGTAGGACACAGAGTGGAGCTCCTCTCCAGGGAGATAACTCCAGCTCCATTTCCCTTTAGGGTGTGGGATTCATGTCACTGTTGAAGAAAGGATGGGCACTTCATTTGTCACCCTGAGTATCTGAACTGGGTGGATCTTAGCCCCTTATTGCAGTAGGATGTTCTTCTCCATGAGGTGCCTGTTCCTTCCATCTGCCTGGGGAACGTCCTACCACCCATCTGGTTTACCCCAGGTGTCTAAAATCAACCTGCTTGACATTAGGCAAGCTGCATCCCACCCCTGGTGCCTGCCCAGTGGCAGGGTGCTACCCACAGGCAAGGAGGAGCAGGAGTCAAGGAGATCACAGTTATGCTCCCAGTGCCTCTCCCCCTCCACCACAGCCAGCAAATCCACACCCTGCTCACCAAGGGGGAGATTATATTTTTGAGCCTCTTGAAAATTAATTAGCCTTCCACAAACTGAGCAAGTTATACCTGAGGGATGGCTTCTTAGCTGATTTCCAGCCTAAGAACCAGTGAAGGGGGTCAACAAACAGTTTGAGAGTTCAGCACAAAGCAGAAATGTGCTTATGAATGGAGAGGGATATCCAAGGCCACATTTCCAAGTCCTTTGGTCACTCGTCTCATGGTCTCAGAAGAGAAAAGGACTTTGCCTCACTGCAGTCATCCATGATGTCTCTCCACTCACTAGGTTTTGGGACTTCCAGATGATTCCATCTTTCATTTTCCCATCTTGTGAGGAACCTTTCTCCTGCTCCATGTCTGCCGTTCTCCACCTTAGCCCCTCTCCTCCCCAGCTGCCTCCTGCCCATCAGCCTGAAAACCAACCACAAAAATGCGAGGAAAGTTTCTTCTCCTGGGTGGTGATGAGCAGCACAGCCAAGCGATTGCCTGGCTGTGGAGGGAGAAATGCAATTGGAGAGAGGCTTCCCCATTTCCTCCTGCCGAAAGAGCAAAAGGCAAAATTCGAAAGCAAGCTCAGAGCAGCTGTCAGCAACTGGAGAAGGCGTCATCCCAGCTGGGGACGTGGAAGAGGTGAAAGAGCCCTTTTGGCCAGCAGTCCCATGTGCAGAGGAAGGATGATCTCCTTACCAACACTATGTACTTAACAAGGACAGAGAGGAAGAAGAACCAGAGGTGAAATGACATGCCCCAGGCCATAGGGAGAGCAAGTGGCCGAGCCCAGCAAAGTGCCAGGAGCTGCTGTGCAGTCACTTCAAGCCTCCCTGACACCCTCCAGGAAGTCAGCTGAGGAATGAATCCCCAGGGGTGCTGCTCCTGCAGACCTCGGGGCCTTCTTGACCCAAGGGCCCCAGGCCCAGTATCCAGCATCACTGTGGGATGTTGCAGCAGCCATGAGCAGGTGTGTTTCTAATGGGCACAGTGAAGTTTCTGTCTTCCAGGACATCTCCAAATTATTCAGTCAAGCAAGGATGGCAGAACTCTTTGCACTTACAAGGAAATACCTGCGATATTTGACTTTTGATGAGGACAATTGCTCGGCAAAAACAGATTCCCCTTTTTTGTTGAACCAGACCCAAGGGGGTTCATTAGCTGTGCTCCACAGGTCAGCCCAGGACCAGCTTTTTGGAGAACTGATTGGGAATGGGTCCCAGCATGTATGTGAGGATTCCTTTGGACCAGGAATCTCCAGCTGGGCGGTAGACCCATGGCCAGCTGTCTGCCAGCCCCTGCCAGCTCTCACCTGCCTAGGCAGCAAAGCCTGCCATGAAATGCCACAATTTCCAGCCAGTATCACACCCAAAGGGCCATCAGAACTAGTCAGGGCAAGTCAGAGCAACCCCGAGGCTGTTCGATGGCGTGTTTGCCGAGTCCCTCCACAGTGCAGGGGCACAAGGCAGAGGGGTGGTTTAAAGCATCCCTGGAGTGGGCTAACTCTGGACTGTGGCAGTAGGGTGTGTGCACACTTGTGTGTGTGTGTGAGTGAATGTATCAATGTGAAATATGGCTGATATATGTGAATGAGTTCAGAGCCCACATTACAGCTTCGGGGGAGCCAATCCAACATTGTTACTCATCTAATTCCAAAGAGCAGTTATTTCTTTTAGTCTAAGTTTTATTTTTATTTCAAATGTGATGTGGTTACAAACTCATTCCCTTGTATAATTTTGCTTTCCAAGTTAATTACAAGATGTTCTAATTAATTACATTTAATGATTAACGTACAAACTCACAAGGAATGAACATAGCTTAGAGAACATTTGCTCTCAAAAGATATGTCTAGACTAGTTTGGTTTATCAGGAAAAGGTTGAAAAAATTAAAATGAGAGAGAGCCAGGGAGAAAGAGAGAGAGCAAAAATACACTGTGGAAGAAAAAATAACAATAAAAAAAGAAATCAAATTATGTCCAAACAAGAGCATATTTTTCTTTGGAGTTCAAACACCACCTTTAACCATCTCCCCACCCAGGATCTGATTACTTTTAATGGGACTCTGCTTGTGATTTAAGTTGTTGTTCATTTGTACAGTAATTAAGTTGAGTTGGTGTCTATTACATCATGGTTTATATTATGAATTCACACTGCAATTATGTGCGTGTGTGCAAGGGTAAGTGAGCAGAAAAAGGACCTTCTAGTTAAGATCACAACCGATAACTCCGGCAGGTTGGGCTCAGCTAAGCTCTGCCACTCTCTTCTTCTCCAGCCTTAACCATGTCACCTCCAGACACCCAAATGACACATACAGCAGTGGGGACTTTGCCTCCAGACATCCTGGTAACACATACACCAGAGAGAAATGCCCATGAGGAAGCAGGATCCTGAGAAGAGGCTGTGAAGCTGATCCTTCACCCCTCGGGCCAGATGACTGCTGACACCTGAGCACTCATCACTGAGCAGCCACGTGTCTGAGCCTAGCACGACCATGGTTTTAAACAGGGTCTCCACTGCCACAGGAATCAGGGGTTTTAACGTGATGTATTCACCCAGTGATAATGAATACACACATTTATCTATTACACACACCTCTATTTGTGATACACACACACATCACCTGTGCATGTATAATAGACACCTAATTTCTAATGCAAGAAACTTAGATTTTATATAGGCAGAAATTTGAGTGGATTAAGTCAAAATAAGTTCAAAAGTCAGAATTTAAAAGCTTCTCTTTTTTTTCCCCCTTTTCTAGCACTTTGTCCGATTCAGCAAATTACCAATGGGCTGAGAAACTGCCCTAAAGGTTAATGTCAAGATGATTGCAGCAAAGGTTTTCGAGCAGAGACCTCCAGTTTGAAGCATGTGAGTGTTCTGTTGGGCTCGGTGCTTGTGGTGTCACGTTGCTTGGTGAGCTGGCTGGGGACAAGGACACCCCTCCATGAGGTGCTGCACAAACACAGGCTCCACTGTTCACCCAGACAGTTGAGTGCTTATGGCAAGAGATACAGGTATACCAACCTTCATTTTGTGCTGTGAGAATGGGCCAGTGTCATCTTCCCAGATTTATTCTCACCAGCACCACTGAGGTCTTATTACAACTTTCCACCCAGTATTGCACTGGAGCAGATTGGAGGGAGTGAAAAATCTTCTCTCACCAAGCTATGGCAGAGGCATCAAACACTCCTGACAAGAGCCCGAAGGAAAACACCAGAACACCTTGTTCCAGCTAAAAAATTCACTTCCATTCTAGTATTAAAGAACCCTGACTTGCTACCCCAGGTGTCCACCTTCATGACTTTTGTACTGTTTTATCTGGGAAGTGGCCACAAGGGAATTATGATTGTACAAGAAAACAGCAGCAGCAGAAAAGGGCAATGAGGAATCTCATCCCTCTTTTGGGATTTCTGGAAATGAAGCTGTGCACAGCAGATCTGTAGGAAGGAATTGGTTAATATTTGGAAAAGCCAAGCACTCCTTTTACCCCCTTTTCTTTTTAAGCACTAGGATCCCATCTATGCTCCCAAGTCCCTATTCATCATCTCAGGCTGCATTCTTGGAAGCATTTAACTTCATCTGTTCTAGTAAATAAGACATGCATGGGGCTGTTCTCTGTTCCAGAGGCCAATTGGCACAGACCAGTTTGCGTCCGTGCTGATAAGCATCTTTCCTTCCAAAACTGGGGGGCTGCATCTGAACTGCCTGTGGTGATGCTCCTTGGCCCAGGCTGTCCCTGGACCATGCCCAGGCATTGTCTGCGAGAGTGCTAGTTGGAACAGGACAAAACCATCACCAGGGACCATGCTAAAGGTTGGATAGTTTGGGAGATTGTGTGCCAGTACCTGGGCTTGAGCCCGGGCCCTCTTTGGTTTATCAACACAGCCATAGCTTTAGGTTCATAAGTGTAATTATAGAGGGACCTGATTCCCATGGATGTCCCTGTAGAATCCACCTAAAAACAGGTTTCATAGCGGTCTGCACATGGTCAGGAGCCTGCCTAAATTAACCAATAGAGAACACCAAGGGGAAAAGAGGAAAATTGAAATGTTTTAAATCCTGTCTCTCTATAGAATACAGCTATCATATTCTGGACAGCAAGAGGACATCTCCCTTCCCTGAGAATTCACAGCCCTGAGCCCTCTTCTGGAGTTAAGCAAAGATTTTTCTCTGAGAAACCAAAGGAAGGGACATACGCTTTCCTCCTCCCCACCTCTTTATCCCTCTTCTGAAGGACCCTAAAGTAGATGTGTAAGTACTGGTTTAGCTCACTCCTGCTTCTGAAAGGATTTGAACTGTGTTTCCAGGACAGTGCATGAAAAAAAATTGGAAGCAGGAAGTTCTGGGAAGCTGAAGGAAAAGGACAAATAGAGACTGTTGAGAGACATTAGCCAGGAAGGGTTGTTATTGACATGTAAGATTTTATTATTAATTAATTAGGAGCAGGAGGGAGAAAAAATAAAAAGAAATAAAAATTGGAAGAGAATCGAAGATACTGTGGTAAAACAAAACTTTGTTTTACTGCTAATCCCACTGAAGTCTCTAGCCTGGTGTTGTCTCAGCAGAACATATTCTGTGAGCAACTTGGGAAGTAATTTGAGTGTCTCTGAAGTCTTTCATTGGCTCATCCCGTATTAAATCATCTGGCAATGAAGAAAAGTGTTTAAAGTTAACTTCCATAGAGAACAAATTCCTCTGGAAAACTGTTGTCATTCAGCCCAGTTTACCCAAAATCTGGTAGCATTGATTAAATTGGGGCTGGGTTTGAAAGTTTTTTATGTGTTTTCATTTTTTTCTGTTTAAAAAAAATGCAGTTAAAAAAGAGTGCTGGAAATTTCTTTGGACTTAGCCACTTGGTAGAAAACTTATAATGCAAATGTTTGAGTTGGGGAAGAGGAAGCTGGTGCGAGGCTTGTGACATGCTGGTCTGTCATCCCTGGACAATGAAACTGCTATTGCAGCTTCTCTGGGATGCTGGGGATTAAAAGCCTTGTCTGGGTGACACTGCAGAGCCAGGGAAGCAAGAAGCACACTTCCTTGCTACTGCCTGCTAGCCAAGGGCTTTGCAACTCAGAGCTGATGCTAAAAGCATCCAGGTACCCCCACTCAGGGGGGGTCTAACAGGACCCCCCCAGCTCCAATTCCACACATGGGCATTTTGCATCCACACTGGTCTTTTCTTCTCTACTTTTTAAATGCTAGTGAGGCAGTGAAGCCTTTGATGTTCCCAGTAGTCCTGCTTCGGTGCCTTTCTCTGGACACACCCACCAGCGCCCAGCCAACCCAAGGAGATCCTCATCTGCAGGCAGCGTGGTGTGTCCTCCCAAAGGGCTAGCACCGTGTCTCCACACACCCACCTGATCCTACCAGGTCCCCTTGACACCTGCCACTTGCTCCTGGCTGCCTCTATCCACTTTAATCCAGGTCAACTCAGCTTTTTTCCCTTGTTTCCAACCCAATTCCCCATTCTCACTAGCTACGCTGACAGTCCTGCTCATCTCTTCCTACCCGCAGGCTTGGGAAGCTGAAACACCCCGTCAAGTAACACACCTAGTTAACTGTGTAATGCTGTACCTATGGGGCAATTCCATCCCAGCACCTGCAGGGATCCTGATTACACCCTAAAACATGATATTTCAATTTCATTATCTGATCGGGCATTAGCAACGAGCACCACTAATGAGTATATTAGTCAGTTCCTTTATTAAACTAGCGGCAGCATTTGATGCAATGACCTCCTGATGTAGCTCTTTGATGCCATGTGATTTGATTTTTATTTCTTCTTCTTTTTTTCCTTTTAATTGAGAAAGATACAGCAAAGCAAATAAAAAAACTGTGAGGAGCAGAATTAGCACATTGGCAAAGCAGGCAAATACATGTTCAGCAAGGAGAATAAATTTTATTGTAACTGCAGAAGAGACAAGTGGCGAGCTCTAGCTAGCTAACATTTGAATATAACCATTCATTACTCCTGCCATTATTATTATGAATTTGTTGTTGTTATTCTATTACACAGCCAGTCCTGAGGACTGGTTTTGCCATCTGTAACCTGGCGATCTTTCACCCTTAGCAATTGTTGTTTGGCCGTGTTACCACAGGGCTCTTGTGCAAGAGGCTGCACAAGCCCTGAACAAAAAGGGGATACCAGCCCCAGGGCATTTCCAGAGTAAGTGACAGATGAGTGACAACAGGCAGATGCTAATGGACAGAGGAGCATGAGGAAACAGGGTCACACGTGGCTAAATCAAGGGTGAAGTTTTGGAGCAAGCTTCATGTTCAGCCAGCTACCAACTCCATCAGTGAAGCTTTGCATTCAGGCACTTAAATTCCTATGTCCTAGCCAAACTCCAGCCTGGGGAATAATACAGAACATCCTACCAAAACTCCCATTATTGTTTTCACTAGAGAAATCATCACACTTTTCCTTCCAAGAAACTCTGATCCCACAGTCACAGCCCTGGATGACTCCTGAAACCTTTTCCAAACATGACTGCATTTTCACAGATTTCATCTCAGGTCCAGTTCTAACCTGATATTTAATCATGAGAGTGTTCACGGCTCCTTCGGATAATTACTGGAGGTATTAAGCCATCCCAAACTGAAGCATCAGGTGCTTTGCACCCAGGCAAATGGCTTGCATGGGCTTACATCAGAAGCATTTGCACTGGCCATAGATCATTTGTGGCCCTGCTCTGGCATGTTGTCACATGGAACACCATCATGCCATCCACCTGGCTTTGGGACTTTGAGGCCAGCTCACTCAGGCTGCTGGAAGTAAGCTGGGAAGTACACAGGAGATTTTAACAGAATTATTTCTGCAGTCATTTTTCTTCAGGAATCCAAGGACCAAAAAACAAACTGTGAACATGAGGACAGAAAAAATATATCTATTGGTATGGTAAGTGTTGGAAGGCCCAACCTGCCTACTTCCTGCATGATCTTGTATCCAACAAGGTTAAAATATTACTGCCAATATGCCAAGAATGTAGTCTAAACCTAATAGTCATGTGCTACCAAGCTGTTGTCTTCTTCCCCATCAGCAGTAAACTTGCTCCCCACTGCCTTGGAGGATGCGCCTGCACTGGGCAGGCCTATTTATAGTCCCCACAGGTGGGTTTCTGCTGGGTCCAGAAGGCTGATTCAGATTTGTCTTCAAGGGAAACAGGGCCCTACATCAAGGTTCAGGATCAAAATCCTGCCCAGAAATAATGCAACTCAAGCAATATTTCCATGACTTCCCTTAACCAGGACTGGCAGGTGAGCCCTCTACCGCCCATCTTCATGGTAGCTGGGAACTGGGCATTTTTGGGGGATACCTACAGGAGACCAAACAGGAGCTGGGGAGCCCTCTCCTCCCAGTATGCTGGAGTAGCTCAGCCAAAGTGGGCCCTGTTGTGTCTTTTTAAGCAGACCCTCTGCTGCAAATCCCCCGGCCAAGTTCTGTGTCCACACATCCCTGGCAGGCCTCCCAGCACACCCGGGTCTGTAATGGGCCTGCCTTCCATCTGACTGCCCAGTTAACATCCTCCTGCTGCCTCTTTAATTATAATCCCTTTATTTTATCTAACCCCAATTGTAGCAGTTGGTGAGTCACCAGGCTCCATAACAAGATGATCAGGACACATTTCATATTACACTGCAGTTTTCATTCCAGGGCGTAGGCTGAAGGCGTTGTTTATTTATTTAAATTTGGTTCGGTTTGGGGTTTTCTCACAGGTGATGGAGTACAGAGATTTAAGCAGGGGGTAGAAGGGTGGAAGGGGTAAGAAACAAAAACAACCTCAATCCATCTGGATCAATTAAATCTTGTTGAAAAGTTTTCAACCTCAGGGTTGCCTGAGGTAGGTCTAATAGTCACACTCTTTGGCATTTAATGAAAATGCTAATGATTTCTCCTTTGGAATATATTTTCACTTCTAGTTTGAACAAGATGCATCTCTCCTCCAATCAATTCCACAAGCTCTTAATTTTTTTCCTCCCCATTTATGCGCGTGCCCCTTCAGGGCAAATTAAGAAATTATTGCCTCTATCCAAAAAGTAGCTGAAATGTGCAGCCTTATGCTTCACGTCACAGGGGTGGGGAAGAAAAAAATCTTTACATGGGAGCAACAATCCTGTCTGTGTCTGACTTGCATAGGAAAAATATGGCGTCAAACCTTTCTCATCCTGGTTCTCCAGGGAAAGCTGCAGGCACAGGTCTCAGCCTGAGAAAATCACCATTGATCCAACAGAACTGCCTTTGGATTGAAGACCTCACCTACAAGGTTCAATTTTCTTGTTAGTAGTTCATTGTAGTGAGAATAGGAGTCAGCAAATAAAGAGAGAGATGTTTAAATATAGGACGAGACTTTTCTCCCCCAGTTTCTAAAGGATCAGAATGGAGATGAACGCTTCAGGTCATCTATAAACTCTGGAGAGAGACAGGATTGCCCCAAACTAGACACTGAAATTTTTAATGGCTGAAATATCATGGCTGAAACAAAGGCGTCGAGTGGAAGAACTGCCACAAGTCAAACCCACTTAGAATTTGCAAAGGAAATTCAAACAAATCACAAAAGTTTCCAGTAAAGGATGGGAATGCTGAACACAGGCTTAGAGGCATAAAGGCTAATGGAAAAGAGGGATGGGAGTATGAAATGTTTTCTTGAAATTGCCATCGGCTTAAGGGAAAACTAAGCAATCTCCCTGCAGAGGTCTGAGAGAAGGCACAAAGAATCATTAGTTTTGCCTAAACTAGCATATTAAACAAGTCCAGGGCATGTGATTGCCCTGCTCTTAGCTCTGTCCCTAGCAAGTTTTGTCCCATGGCACCTGATATGCTGAGGGGTCGTTGAGAAGAAAGATATCATATGCATTATTCCCAGTACACAGTACACATGGGACAACTCTTTTTTGGTGGGAAGTTGGATTTTAAAGTGGAGGCGTACTGTCTCAAGCCATGCCCTGCCGTGAGTTTTGGGATCAGAGAATAAACCCTGGACCATTTAATTTACTTGACTAAACATAGGCACAAAATCTGACTGTGAATAATTTTAAAAGGTCTACAAATTCCTAAGCTGAAGGAGTAATACACAAGATGTGGGCTGGCATCAGCAATAAGTCAGATTATGGAATGCTTTCAGCAGTAAAGAATAATTAAAGGGATGGAAGCAAATGAAAATTGCAATAAAACACGTGTTTTAGAAAAGATAACTCACTCTGAACTGACCTGATAATTTGCTTTGATAGATCACTGATTTTCTAATGAAGGAAATGTAGTAGATCTAATCTCTCTGGACTTCAGTAAAGCATTTGATATGGTACCTCATGAGAAATTATTAAGTGGTAGAATATGGAGATCAGGAGAGCAATTTTATGATGGAAAGGGGAGTCACTACATAGGAAATTACAACAGGTGGTGTTGAGAGAGGAAGTACTGAGCTGGAAGGAAGTTATGACTGCAATTCTTCAGAAATCAGTTTGGGGACTGAATTTATTTCTGAAAAGTGGCGTGCATGGATCATAGAGTCAGAGAATCATTTAGTTTGAAAAAGACCTTTAAGATCACTGCGTCCAACCATTAACTCAGCACTGCCAAGGCCACCACTAACCCATATCCCCACATGCCACATCTACATGTTTTTTAAATTCCTCCAGGAACGGTGACTCTACTGCTTGCCTGGGTAAAGTGCTGAAGACACTGGTGAAGACATTTTTCCTCATATTCAGTCTAAACCTTCATTGGCATGGCTTGAGGCCATTTCCTCTTGTCACTTGTTATTTAGGAGAAAAATCAACCCCCACCTCACTACAGCCTCCTTCCAGGTAGTTGTAGAGGGCAATAAGGTCCCTCCTAATCCTCCTTTTTTCCAGACTAAACAACCCCAGTTCCCTCAGCTGCTTCTTATGCTACTTACTCTCTAGACACTTCACAAGCTTCTTTTCCCTTCTCCGGACATGCTCCAGCACCTCAGTGTCTTTCTTTATAGAATTATAGATTAGTGTATCTTGGAAGAGACCTTCAAAGTTCAACTAATCCATGAGCCCAGAACTGAACACAGGACTTGAGGTGTGTCCTCACCAGTGTGGAGTTCAGAGGGATGATCACTGCCCTGGTCCTGCTGGCCACACTATTTTTGATCCAAGCCATGATGCCATTGGCCTTCTTAGCCACCTGGGCACAGCTGACTCATCCAGCTGTCAACCAGCACCTCCAGGTCCTGTTCAGACACTCTTCCCCAAGCCTGTAGCACTGCAAGGGGTTGTTGTGACCCAAGGGCAGGACCCACCACTTTGCCTTATTGAACCTCATCCAACTGGCCCTCAGCCCATGGATCCAGCCTGTCCAGATCCCTCTGCAGAGCCTTCCCATCCTCCAGCTGATCAACACTCCTGCCCAACTCAGTGTGATCTGTGAACTTACTGAGGATACACTCAATCCCCTCATGCAGATCTTTGATATGGTATTAAACAAAATTGGATCAAGCATTAAAAGAGAGCACGTGACATGGCTACCAAAAATATGCCTCATAAAGTATTTCCCATAAGGAGAGGGGAATTTCTGTCTTGTTCTGCACAAAGCACATGGAGGACAACCTCCAAAGCAGCAAAACAGATCCTAGTTACCTGTATTTAGGAGAGATAAACTCAGAGTACAAAGCTAAAGTGCTGAGATGTGTCAGAAAAAGAAGATACATCTTGGGTTTGTTTAGCTGAATAAAGTGAGGACTGGGACAACAGTGCTGATTTATATATAAATGCATCAGGAGAGCAAATAGGGAGAAAAAAAGATATATTTAAACTAAAAGATAGCATGGGCACAAGAAATGGCATAAACTAAAACTAAATAAACACAGGCTGGTGAAAGACCTGAACAACTCCCAGTTTGTGCAGTGAGAACAAAAACATACCAACTAGAAAGTTCCTTCCACATGAACCATTTTCAGGTCATGGAAGAGTTTAACAGAGAGAAGAGATACACGTTAGAGAATCAAGAGGTGCCCTCCAGTTTTACGTGTCTGTATGTGAGAAAGAACAAGTAAATTCCTTCAAGACCGAAAAACCTTACTGGTGGGCTACACCAAAAACTGTCTGGTTGTCCTTTTAGCACCCAGTACTTCCTTTTTCTCACCAGGCTGCTGGTGTTTCACTTGTAACAATAAACTAATTGAATAGCACATTGACGGATTTGCATGCCACAGTCCTCCCGCTTCTGATTTCTTTGTTGCATTTGTGTACATCTGAGCCAAGAGAAAAAAGAAAAAGAAAAAAACACAAAAACAACTAGCAGGAGAAACAAAGCAAACACACATGCACACAGCACTTCCAAACTGATCTTGAGAGCAAACAATAGTAGGAAGGGATAACTAGCACTCTCAGGGCTCTCAGATGATCAGGTCAGCAAAGCAGACACAAGGAAAGGGGATTTTAAGAAACAAATAATACCTGTGCCTGAAATGGGAGCTTTGCTGTAAAGAGAAAAGAAACATATGCTTTTCAGCAGGAGTGGATTTCTTATGTTGCTCAGAAGTGACTGGCTCATCCTCAGTGTAAAGGACCGGTGTTGTATTAACCGTTCTGTATCAGTTTCCCTGTCGAGTCCCCTGCCTGAGCTGCCGGGTTATTTCATTTCTGACAGGCAGCACAATCAGGAGCCTGGGGTAACTCAAGTCCCTGATGGTGCTGAGCAGACATGCATCTGTGCTTCCTGGGATGCATATCTATACCCTGTCAGGGCTGGATTGTCTGGGCAACATTGGTCAGGAGCTGGGACAAGTGGTGACAGTGGACTGACAAATGCAAGGCCCTAGTGTTCACAGGGTACCACATTAGCTGGAGGTTCTTGATAGGATCCCTGATGTCCTGGCCCTTCTTCTCTGTGAGCTGACCTTGTCCAAAAGGGAGCAACGTAGTCTCATTGAGAGCAGAAAGTCCCCTGGGAGCATGTGGGCCTCAGGAAGCTCTGTGAGAAGCCTGATTGTCAGTGCCCAGGCAAAATGTGTGCTCTGCAAGTAGTTTAACAAATTTTGGGTTCATCATCCTTCTCCCTGTTCTCATGTGGTATTGTTTATGCTTAAGCCAGCATTCTGAAACAGGCACTGCCAGGTTCTGCATTATGACGGCAACAGAGCTGGCTCCTTTATTATGTATCCATTCCTAACTGAAAATAAGGCATTTGCCCCCGGGGAAGAAGGAGGTGAGCTACCGTCTGAGTTTTTCTCCGTACCACCCTCTACCTCACATGGTTTCAGAGCCAACATACACAAAGTTTCCTTTGCCTTCAACCTACGTACCTGAACACAGTCCCACTCCCAACTATTCCCTCCCTGCAGTTGTTTGCCCACTTCTCGGAATTGTATTTCAGCTGTCTATGGCCTAGATCCAGTGGAAAAAAAAAGATCTCCCAACACCAGAGCTGTTATTTACCATAGACCTAGATTCCTTTGCTACAGGAGCATTTGCTTCCTTGAAAGACCAAGACTTACAGCTGAAAGGTAGGAGATTTTCCTGAAACTGGAGCTGGGAATTATCCCCAAACCCTACATTTAAGCAGAATAACGTCAGGGGAGTCTGGACGTGCTTTGATCTTTACAGCATCAGCCCCTCTCTCTCCAAGCTCAAAGCAAAGCAGATTGGGACTTGCCATCTTGGCCCAAATGAACATCAAGATAGATGCTGAAGACTTCTTTGTTCCTTGAATGTCAACTGTAAGTGTGAGTCATTGTAGCTTCAGGAAGGAGGGAACCTCTCAGACAAGGTCTTTCTGAGGGAGAGATGGGAATTGCTAGCTGATGCAGAAGATCCACTTTTAAAGATACAAAGCTAGATTCTCAAGGGCACTTGTCTCCCATTGATTCCTAAGTGCCTTATGACATCCAACCATAATGACTGAATCTGAAAATAATTAATTTCAAGGGAATGCGAGTGCCTCGTTCCACCTTGTTGCAGTGCTTCATAAAACTAAATATCTGTGTATGACCCAGATAACAGCTTAAAGCTCAGTTGTACTCTTTATCTCCTGATAAACCTTTCCCCACAACCAGATCCACTTTCTTGGGCTGCACGCGTTATCATTCCCCTTTCAGTACAGCTCTGTATTTTCTTCTCATTAAGTGAATTCAATGGGATTTCTTACACGAGGGTGGAGCAACTGAACAATGAACAACTTGGCAAAATTGGGCTTTATGTAATTACTTGAGGATTTGGCCCAACATACTGGTACAACATGAGATGTATCTCATGATCTTTCACTTGCGTAACCCTCTTCCTCTTGTTGTTTATTGTCATCCCTTGCTGGGTTAGTTCCTTGGGGCAGAGACCTTTTATTTAATTAGTCTGGAAAGGGCCTGGCACACCTACAGAGCCATATTAATAATGAGAAACAGTACTAACCTACCCACAAGAAGATGTGAGCTTCCTTGCAAGATATGTGACCGGGTACAACCACAGTGATCAGTCACACTCTGACCCAATAGGGCTCACCTTGGTTTGTCTTGGGTGGGAAACTTACCACTGTCATGTCCCCAGGCTTTTTCTCCTCTTATATTCGGAAAATGTCATTATGACAGATCACCTGCTGATTACATTTACCTCAAATAATAAGCTAGTAAGTGTTTCTTACACCTTCTGGAAGTCCCTTTCCAACCAGTAGAAGAGGGAAAAAATAGTAGGTGGACAGCAGGTCTCATGGAGCTCATGTCCAAGTGATTTTTATCTGCTGGTTGGTTGACTTCTAACAAGGTAGCACTAAGGCTACTGCAGGAGCTCCCTTATTAGTGAAAAAGAGAGAGAGAGAGAACAAAAGAAAGAAAGAAAGAAAGAAAGAAAACAAACTAAAAGGAGAAAAAAGCAGGAGAGAACAGAACAGAAGAGATGGAAAGAAAGCTTATGCATGTGTTTGTGACTTATTAGATACCACAGAGAGAACAGAAGCAGGCAGTGATTTCTGTGGTATCCAATAGGACATAAACCGATTAAAGCTGTTTCTACCGGTAGTGCATTCAAAACATCATTCCTGTGTGGATTCTCTAATGTCTAAGAAGGGTGGACCTAGCATTGCTGTTCTTCTTTCAACAAAATCTCCAGCTCCAGTACAGTACTGTTTTCCGACAGCTTACAGGAGCTGCCTATCTTTAAATCTACAGTCCTGCTGTCAGATGTGATTGAATTTGGCTAATGGCTTCCAGAGTTACCAGGCAGACAGACACACAGACATGCACACACATCCCGCCACACAGCATCGTCTCATGAGCCAAATTTCCATCAGAAAGGAAGCTTATGGAAAGCAACATGGCCAACTCCCCCTTGATCACACCCCAGGTGTGAAACACTGGTCTGCACCCACATAGAAGACCAGACTTTGCCAAGAGCCCAGCAACAGACAGCCCAACAGCCCTCATTTAGCTGTGCGTCATCCCCTGCCAAAAGCAGCATGTTTTCCTCTGTCACTGCTTAAGGAAGAGTCTAGAGGTGTCGTTGACTTTCCCTTTTTGTCCCATCCAGCAAAGCCAGCGTGGCAAAACAAAACTGGAAGAGCATGCTACATGTGTGGGTTTTTGTTGTACCTATGGCATAGCCTGAATTTCAGAGGCCACATTTTGGAGGCTTTCTCTACTCTCGGGAGAAAAGTAGGCACCTCGAAAAGGCAATTTGGATGTTACATGAACTAAACACAGGTTTTTCAGTCAGATGCCAGAAGGAGAAAGAGTTGAATCCTGATCAGAATGTGGGGGTTTGGGGGGTTTTTTTAAGCTAAAGAGGGCCCTAAAGTCATCAAACCCTGCCACGCTTCCTCAGTTCACCTGATTCTTTCGATAGCTCCGAAGCTGTGGATGTCAGCTTTTATCAGAGAGAAAAGACAATCTGAATGGCAACAATACTATGCTGGGAATAAAACTGAAGTCTATTTAAAAAAAAATACAGAAGGAGAAAAAAAACCAACAATGCACACTAAAATATTCCATATGCTCTTAATGGTGGGTTGCCCTCGGCACATAGAGAAAGATTGTAACTAGGCACAATCTGATAAGGCAGAATGCAACTGCAAGCTACTAGGCAACCACCAAAAAAAGAGGAAGAAAAAGGACAGAATCAGCATACACACAAAAAAGAACAAGGTAGAGGATGGAGGTGAAACTGCGTTTCTGTGCATAAAATATCACTGTTCATGGAGGACCAGATGTTAATAAAAGTTTGCAGGGGTTTCCAAGTGAGGCCATGACTGAGGCTGCAGTCTGGGTGCTGCACAATGATGCCTGTTGTAGTCTAGCTGGTTTTCTTTCCCTTTTCCTTGCATGGTGGAGAAACACACGCCAACCGCATAATCACAAGGAACCCTCGGCACCTCCTTCTCCCTCTCTTTGTAGGTCTCACCCCACTGTCAAGCCTTGTCATTAATAGAAGCCTTGATCCTGCAATATGAAGCACGCACAGGATGGCTGGTTCTCACATGGGGAGCTTCTCTTCACATGGAGAGCAGCTTTTCACTGGGATGCCGAGGAAGGGTATTGCACTGCAAAAATGTCAGCCAAGGTCTGCAAAGCTAGTTTTCTTCCCAAACTTATGGTTTCCCAATAAAACTCATGTATGTTAGCACATAATTAGAAGTTAAGCTCTCGTCCATCTAGACCTGAGATCGTGAAGGACAATTGCTGCTTCCTAGCACAACAGGTCTGATTGCTGATTAGGAATTCAACGCACTACTGCAATGAATATTAATAATAATAATAATAATTCACTAGATCTAGGCTTGCAGCTCTGTTTCAAGCAGACTTTGTATTGAAATTAAGCAGGCTTCCATGCATCCTGAGAAAGCGTGTCTCCTTACAAAATGGAAATGTGATCCTGCAGTCCTACCCTATGGTAGCAGTCAGGCCCAGGAACAGCGCCAAAAAGCTCAGCAAGATGAGCCTGTACAAGGGCCATTTTACATAAAGCGGGAGTAATCATGGAAACATGGCTCTCTGGATTGGAACCAAGCCCCTGAGTCACTGAGCGGGACCCCTCTGTTGTAGTTTCTGTAGAAACACAAAGCAACGTGGGAACACAGCCTCATTTGAAGAGACAAAGGGCAAAATCCCTTATTCTGGATTTTTAGGGCAAGCTCTTTCACACCAACCTGCTCTTTGGCTTTGAGCAAATCACTTTGCTTGCTTAAGTTTGTTGTTTTTTTAAATTAGTACCGAAAATGGGTTTCGACACATTTTTCCTCACGGGGGTGTTGGGAGGCTGAGTTAATAAATGCTTGCCAAGCAGTAGGAGATTCTCAGATGAATTTCACTTCCCCTGGATGTGTACCATGCTCATTGTGGCCGTGTCTGAACACTTACGCATGTATAATTAAGAAGGACCATGATAACAGAAAGTGCAAAGTGCTGCTCCTTTCTCACTGCATAATCATGTCTTGGAGGTGGGTGGCCCAAGAGGGAAGCATTGCATCAGGTGTGACAGAGCTTGCTGCTGAGGTATGTTCTGAGAACAGTCAGTTTTTGTCTTTCACTGAATTGGGGCTCGGTATAACCTTTAGATTTTTCACTATATGCTAATTAAACCTTCCCTGGGCACTCAGCTATTCCCTCCAGCCCCTGCTTGCTTTCTGTGCACAAACCCTCTACAAGCCTACACAAGCACCCATCAGCTTTCATTATAATTTACCTGCAAAATCCACACACTCCTGCTTTCATGTAAAAAAAAACACTAAAAAAAAAATCTACTAAGATATAAAAACCATCGTGAAAGCCAGTGAAATAATCTGTTGCCTACAAATCAGGGCTGTGATGGTAGGAATTAGACCTCCCACATCACATTAGCTTGGAGGGCTCTCCCTTCCCCTTAGCCTGCAGTGGAATTCCCATTCCTACCACCATGGTGGAAGCCAGCCCTGGCCCGGTGTCTGCATACCACCCGTCCTGTAGCTGCAGCATGTTTACTTCAAGATTAAAAAATCAAGAGTGGGGGAAATGGTTGTGAACTAACAGCAGTCTCTTTGTTGTGTGTGGTATAGGTAGGGCAGGTGGAAGAATCCCACCTTGGTGAGAGGCCAGCTGCATGGCCTCCCCATCTATTGTCACCAAGAGCTGGGTGATTTCAGGTGAGGAAACACGTTTCAAAGAAGGAAAAAGCGCGCTGGGTAAGGCAATCCAATGAGATGGGATTACTACGTATGTCCCTGGCCTTAAATATTCTATATGATCCAGTCCCTGCTTTTCTATGATAACTGCTCCACTGCGCCTAAGGTCTCGCAGCAAAGAAAGTTCTTTATGATATGTAGACCCCATCATTAGTTATTATAATACATAGCTGTGTCGCTGTATCCTCTCAGAGCTGCTGGTTTCACATTTTGCATTGCCAGAGATAACCCCACACACATGTAGACAGCTCTAGATAGTTATCATGACATGCTTGCAAAGCGGGGATAAATCTCAGACAAGTGGTACAGTTCAGTGTCCTCTCAGAGATGAGAGTCTTGCATGGCCCAGCAGCTGCCCCAGCGCTGTGAGGAGCACTGGGTTGTCCTCGCCACCTGGGTGTTCTTTGCTTTTCCTTATTCACATTACCAAGATGGTCACCATCCCCAAAGGCTCCCATCAGCATCCTCTGCCATCATGCACCACCCTCCTGAAGGAAGAGAGGAAGGAGGAAAAAGACCATGAGCAGAGCCAGTGCTCCAGATTCCACCATCTGCAAAAATGCAGGCTTGAAAATACTGACTCAAGTCAGAGGGTGCCAACTCACCAAAGCCTGCACCGCGCCCTCTCTTTTTGGCATACCTGAAGCAAACACCAAGGAGCCTTCAAAATGAGGGCTGTGCAGTCATTAGGACCTAAGAAATGGCATGCAGCACTCTGCCAAACTGGGTACTTCAACAAGAGCTTGGGGAAAGCTGGAGTCAGCAGAATGTTTTTGGAGAAAACATGCAGTAGAATCTTAGATAATGGGGCATTTCACACACTGAGCCTTCAGAGGGAGTATGGCTGGGAGTAGGTGGATGGACAGACAAGCAGCTGGCAGACCCACATGAACTCATTGCCTCCTGCACAGTAATCCACCGCAGACAGAGCTTTGCAACAAAATCCTGAGGCAGGTATTCAGTGGTGAAGCTAATTAGGCCCCCAAAATTCCTACTGCAAATAGTCCCCCAAATATAGAGCTACTTAGATTGCACAGTGTGTTCAGGAGTAGCTTTCTTGCTAGAATCTTCCTGAGTAAAGAAGACTGAGAAAAGCAGAGCAGGAGCACTCAAAGAAGGATAAACAATTCCCTTTAAGAGGTGGAATGGGGTGCAGAAAATCCAGTGAAGGAAGAGTTTAATCAGCTTCAGGCTCCCCAAGCTAAGTGGGGACCCACTTCAATCAGCAACGGGTCGCGCAAAGATACAGGTTCCCATCCAGAGCCATCTAGGATCTCCCCAGGGACTGGAAGGGAACCTTGGAGAACATGCTGCAAAAGGAATTACAAGTCTACTAAGCCCTATTGTGTTCATTAGTGTAGTAGTTAATTAAGGAATTATTTTGAAGGATCCCAAAGACTATCAACAGGATATCAATATACCAAAATCAGTCAGTTTGAGTTTTCCCACTGTACATGTTCACATCATGGAGAGGAGGACAATACACACCACCACATCCAGGAGAAAAGCAAATGGACAGATCTCTTCTCCTTGGAAACTCCTGGACAGAGAGGATATACAGAATGTGACCATGTGGAAGGTCACGCCTAAAAATGTCAGACACTTGTGTCTTGTGGATATAATGGGTCTACAAGGGCAAAGATGCCTGTCAGCTTTTTGTGCATAGCTAATGAATTTGGTAAACAATTGTGAAGAGTCAAAAGCAGTACTCAGACTTGTTGACAAGGCAAGGTTTAATAGCTCTTGCCACTGAAGATCCAAGTCCTCACTCAGCCTACACTCACATTCAGAGCTCGTATCTCATTGGTCTCCTTGGATATTCCATAGGGTAGGAGGTCAGAAGGCTGTCAATGCCCAGTGAAAAAGCAGCAATCCCAGCAATGTATCCAGGTTCATGAACCCCTTTGAGAGCTGCATATTTTTCCCTTGTGGTTTGCTGGCAAAGGAGATACCTTCTCTGTGATTCCCAGCTATGAAATGGTTGGCAGTTCTCTGACAAGTCAAGCTCCTCGCTTATAATCCTCCCCTTTTCAGTTATCCAAAAGTCAGATCATTATTTTCCATAATGGGTAATGGCTGCTTGCCGAAGGGGCAACTTGTGATTGCCATGTAACTAATAATTAATTGGTGGTTTAGGGATACTGTGAAGTCTTCTGCTTTTTCCTGGGAGACATCAGACAAGACAAGAGAAATTATAACTTATGGTGAATGTATTAATCACTGAAAGAAGAGATTTTAAGAACTGCTGACAAAAATCAACCTGTAAAGAGAAGAGCTGAACCTGTCTTCAGACATCTCAAGGAATGAAGGATTCCCTTCCCTCACCCGTGAAGTTCCTTCTCATGTTATTTTCGGCATTTTCTATTTTTTCCAGGAGAATAGTATACTTCCTTCCATTCTGCTCTCTACACGTCGCTGTACCACCTCCATCTGGAGGTGTTCAGACAGCTTTCAGTAGTGCAGGTAGAACCATGACCAGTATCTCCCCATTCAGTGGCCTCAGCCAGCAGCAAGCCAAAGGTAGGCAGCAAAGGCAACTCCCTTCATAGATACCCAGCTCAGCAACCTGGGGGGTTCACATAACCTCCAGCTAGAAACACTGCAATGCTTCTGAGCCACCCAGGACCTTGTCTACAGGGACGGGTTTGCTGCAGTCTCTTGCCACCTCGCCGTACATAAATCAAACATAATTAAAGACATAATCAAACGGATTCCTGAAAACAAGCCCTGACTGTAAAGTTTCGTTACAACCCCTAACACACCTGCTAGTGCAGCTATCGCCCGGCTGTGCGCTATCAAAGGTGTAATAACACCGCCGTATCCTGCGAAAGCTCCAGGGGAAAGCTCAAACAGAAAAGCCTTCATAGTCTTAAGGCAAGGAAAATATTATTGCACTTCCACAAAGCAGCTTCCCTTCCTCCAGAACAACCACCTCAGGACTTTCATCTCAGTGAGCTCTTGGCATTTATTATTTTAGAGCTTTTTCGCATCGAGAAATGATTATTTTCTTTCTTGCTCCAAGATCACTCTTTATTGTTAGTTAAATAAATAAAATTGATGGAGAAAATAGCAAATGCTTAGCAAAAGTGTGCTTCATCAAACTATCTGATCCTGGGGATCCCAGGTATTTATTCAACATGGAAAATCTAACTCAACTGGATTTATATATATGTTTTACACACACATATATAAATGCACGCTTACACACACATGTATATCTCATAAATGTGTGTGTACATTCATGTAATGGCTCATATCAAGTCTCTCTCCCTTTGCTGCTAAACGTGATCATGTTTCTTGAGTACAGACCTAAAGTCTGTCTCTTTCATAGGTAACAAAGAGGGAAAGTCCCAGAGACTTCCATTGATTTCATTTCCCTTGAGAAATTTAAGTTTTGTCTGCAAGAGTGGCAAGCACTTCACTGGGAAAGGAAAGGAAATGAGATCATGTTCCCATCTGCCTCACTCTGTGCTTCTCTAGCAAAACTTCTCTGACAAACTCTGGGGAGATTTATATGGATTGCAAACTCTGAAAAAAATAATGATCCTAGGTTTTGCAGGAATTTATAATAATCCCACACACGTCCCTGGACATACCATCACTTCTGGAGCATCCCTTAGTGCCGGGTGGCTCTCTGATGCCTTTCAAACCCAAGGGCTGCAGTTTCATGGAGCAGATGCATCTTTGCTTTTTATTCACCCTTTGACCAAGACCCGCGCCAGCAGCAGCAGTCAGTGGGTTCTAACAGCTTCCCTTTTGGATCTGACCCATTTTGGGTACTGGTTTCTGCAGTAACTATCCATGCACGCTTTAAGGCATGTTTTTGTTCCTCATCTATCTATTCACTCAACAAATTAGCACAGTCTAGTCTTATGCAAATCAGAGGTTCGATTTCCTTGTGTATGTTGAAACTCTTTCTCTGCCTTTACCAGCCAGTGCACAGCTACTGTTATTTCCCTGCTCAGATGGGTTTTCATGGCTCACTGCAGGCTGTAGAAGTTAATGCATGGGAACACAATCCAAGCTAAGCATGTGTTTTACCACATACAGAAAGTAAAACATTGGGACAACAAAGAGACAGAGGATAGGGGGAGAGGAGAAAGGATCAGATTCATTTGCTTTCAGATGACAGAAAGCGAAACATAAATAAAGAATAAAAAATTTGATAGTTGGAGAGGAGAGAGTACAACCAACTACCCACACTCAAATGCAAATGCAAAATGACAGCTCCACACTCAATGCCCTTAAAGAGAAATGGAGGGTACCCTTCATATGTGAGAGAAGAGTAGGGGAAAACAACATGTAATTTCCTTTCAGTAGCACCTAGAGATCATAGAATCATATAGGTGGGAAAGGCCCTTTGGAATCATCAAGTCCAACCACTGCCAACCCCACAAAACCATGTCCCTCGGTAAGTGTCACATCTACATGTGCCAAAAAGCCCATGGGTCGGTTTTCCAGACAAAAAATAGAAACCTGTTTATGGTGCTTACAGAGGGTCTTGAGAGTGTAGAAATGAGGAAAAAAAATTGAGGAGAATTCTTATGAGGGCAAAAGAGGGATTACAAAAAGACAATCTCATAGCAGACCATGGGCTAGATCCCACAGCCCCTAAACTCTGTCTCCAGGCTCTGACCACTGGACAATAAAACTCGCTGCCCAACTGCTATTTTCACTTGATTTCAGTCAAGGTAAACTGGGGCTGACTTCCATGAAACTGTAATTGTGTCAAGGGAATTGTAATGTGTCCTTTGCCAGCATAGTTAAAACACCCTAACAGATGTTATTCTGATGACAGACGTCAAAATAAGTAGATAGATTAACTGACAGATAGACAGAAAGAGATTGAAATAAGGAAAGTACATACAGGGAGAGAGTGAGACCGATGGATAGATAGATAGATGAGCAGGAAGAGCTGGGAATATAAAAGATTATATAGATAGATAGACAGATCTTGGCATGAAGCACTCACATCAAGGTGCAGTTGGCAGCCCTGGTTTAATGCATCATTTGCTCAAAGTGCTCATCTCCCTCCCTCTAAGTAAAACGAAGTTGTTTGTTATGTGTTACGGAACAAATCTGTGTGTGGGCTCCCTCAGGGTCATGGGATTGCATGAGGTGAAGGGCCTGATCCTGCCAAGTTCCCAGCACCCTCTCTCCCCTCTGAAGCACAGGGAGAAGGAATGATACTCAGCATCAGCACCAGAAATGCCAAGCGCCCTGAGAGCCCTGGCCAGTGCTGGAATGAGCGCCAGGACGCAGGGAAGAAGGAAGGAGGGTAGATAATGACTTACCCACATCATCTCATAACCTGCCTCAAGATGTATTCAAATTATAAATAAGTAGTAAGATTCCTTCTGTCAACACATTTCAATTTAGGACTTCTGGTTTGGCAAACAGTTTCACAAGAAAGCTTCTTACAATACCCAGGATGGTGTCAACACAGAGGACTCATGGCCACTCTTCTGCATCACAGAACACCCTTTCCAATTTCACCGGAGAAATACGTCTTGTAATTTGTTTAAACTATGAGGCTCTCAGGAGGCTGCCTACCCTTGATTTTCATTTAAAGCAACTATACCTTGTTTTTGCACTGCATTAAACCCCAGCATTAAGGCCTTTTTGCCAATCCAAGACCGTAGCGTAACACAATGTTTTAACAAAGACAGCTTTATGCAAATCTTGGAGCTGGGGAAAAGAAACAATGCAAATAAAAGACTGTAATTCTCCTATTAAATAATCTTGCTTTATTCTACCTGACTCCTCTGCTGTTGGTCTGTATCTGCTGGCTCACCTCTGCTTTGTTTTAAGGTTGGTGTAAAATTTACATTGATTTCAATGAGAGCAGAAATTTTTGCAGCCTCAATAAAAACTTGACCAGGGCTGAACTGGTCATTAGTTCTTTACATTAAGTTAGTTACATTAACATTAGTTCTTTACCCAAAGGATGGTTGGGCACTGGAACAGTGTCCCCCGGGAAGTGGTCATGGCCCCAAGGCTGCCAGAGCCCAAGGAGTGTTTGGAAAATGTTCTCAGGCACATGGTGGGATTCTTGGGGCTGTCCTGTGAAAGGCCAGGAGCTGGATTTGACAATCCTTGTGGATCCTTTCCAATTCAGGATATTCTATGATTTTGTGATTCTAGTTTATGAATGAAGATTTTACTTTGCCCTCTTTGTATCCATAAGCCAGACCCATTCTCAGTCACCCACAACAAAGATTCAATCTTTGCACTTAGGACAGCGAGGCTGGGGGAAGGTTTCGACTCACGGGAAAGGCCCCACCTCCAAACCCGCTCACGAACAAGAGCCATCCTGAGCTCTGCAAAAGCATGCTGGAAACCTACCCAGACCAGGCAGCCCTTTGTGGTATTTCAGCACATCCTGCTTCTTGTCCTACCTTGGAGGAGTGAAAATGAAAATATGAATATACTTTCCAAAACCTCAACATAGTTTTGGCTGCAAGGGTGGGGAAAGCAAAGCTGTGGTTTTGTTTGCGTTGCACATCCACAGAAAGTTCAGATGTATTTTTTTTCTTTATTTTTGCACCAGTTGCTTGATTACCCTTTGCAAAATGTCCCAGACAAGGCAACATTGTGGCCTGGAGAGTGTCATTTATCCATAGAAAAAAATTATAATTTCTTAGCCATAGTTACCTGTGGCTGCATTCTTGACCACTTTACATGTACAGACAACCCCAGCAGTGATGCAGAATCACCTATTGTGGTCTGAGGAGGAAACACTCCAAGAATTTCAGTTCTACTCCTTGCTTGGAAAAAATGATGGTCCTGATATCTCCAATGGGGTCACATAAAATTCTGCATTCATTTTATGGTAATAGCTGTCTTCCCTCTGCACTGTGTGGCAATGCTTAATTAACAAATGCTCAGAGCTGAGGAAAGACGTGAAAGATTGGAGATGTTTGAGGTGTATCACCAAAACTATTTTCAAAGAGGTCACCAGTGGTGATTCACTTCAGAGAATTACTGCATTTTCCAGCAGCAGGGCCAAGCATAATAAGTGCAGAGGAAAAAAATTACAAGAGTCAAAGCAAAGGAAAATGGGAAATTTGAAGGTTTTCATTTGGTTTTAATGAAACAAACAACAAAAAAAGATTGTTTGAGTCAGCTCAAAACATTTTCTTCATCTGAAAATGAAATATTGAGTATCATTTGGAAGTAATTTAAAAGTTTTCTTTCTTATCTCTTTCTTTTAATATAAATTAGGTCAATCCTTCAAGGAAAATGTCATTTGGAAATGAAAAATGTAAAAAGCTTCAAATAGTTATTTTTCATAAAGGAAGCATTTTACCCTAAAAATACCCATGTGCCATGATTTTTAAACACTTCCCTTATTTATTTTGGTGACAAATTTCTTCAGCAAATTCAAGCAGTGTTTATCTCCGGGTAAAAATATTCTCTTTATTAAAATATATATATTGCCCTCCACATCATAGATTACAAAGTGTTAATTGCTTGTCACCAAAAGCTGGATTCAGTAAGTGAGCATGAAACAAGACAGTGTTCCCAATCATCACCAGTGCTCTGGTGAAAATACCCAGCAAGTAACAGGCCTGTATCAAAGCAGACCAGAACCAGAGTGTGTTTTGTGGCCATTATCCTTGGGAGGGGGCTCACACACCTCACAATGCAGGAATTCAGGCAGGAATTCAGGTTCATCACTGAGCTTGTACAGGTCTCCAATAACATCTGCACACTGAGAGGCTGGTCAAGTGTCAAGAGAAGGCTACAGCCCACGCCCCTCACATTTCCTCTGGTTGTTCGTATAGCAGTAAGGGCTAGAGAGGTCACAAAGATGATTAAAGGGATGAAATTCTTCTCCTATGAGAAAAGATTTAGACAATTGAGTTTGTTCAGACTGAAGAAGAGGAGGCTTCAGGTTGCCCTTTTTGCAGCCTCTTGATACCTGAAGGAGCTAGAAGAGTTGGAGAGGAGCTGTTTACAAGGGTATGGAGTGATAGGACAAGGGGGAATGGCTTTAAACTGACAGAGGACAGGCTTAGCTATTGGGAGGAAGAAATTCTTTACTGTGAGGGTGGTGAGGCCCTGACACAGGCTGCCCAGAAATGTTGTAGCAGCCCCATCCCTGGAAGTAGCCAAGGCCAGGTTGGACGGGGCTTGGAGCAATCTGAGATAGTGGAAGGTGTCCCAGCCCATGGCAGGAAGACTGTAACTAGATGGTCTTTAAGGACCCTTCCAGCCCAATTCAGTCTATGAAAGTTTGGAAATGTAACAAAAATATCTCTCATCCTATGAGCATTGTGACATTTCTCCTAATAGAGGCATCTCTCAGGTTAGTAACTGGGTATTTGCTTACCTAAAAAAGTGGTGATGGGTACAGGGAATATTGGAGTGTTGGGAGCTTTTATCTTTTTCTTGAAACCTTGGGGTCAAATCATGCCTGTCCCACTTCTGAATATAGGCTATTAAAAATAAGACCTTTTTTAAATACTGAGTGCTGTTACTCTGAATGTTCCATACTAGGTAAGGTTTATTCTTCCTAAAGGCTTTGGAGTAACTTTTGGCTGAATGGCCACGTGTGTGTCATGTTGGATGCTGGATGTTTCGCCCCCAGGGTAAGGGGCACAACCCACGTATTTATGCATGTGCTAAAGCACAGTAACCCTGACCACCCCATCAGCCTATCTCGCTATCAGCACCTCCATCTGCCCATATATTTTATCTCATCATTCTCTATTTATTTATATTGCCGTGATATCTGAGATCCTGCCTACACTCAGCTGCCAACGGCTCAAGCTCGTGTGCTGCACGGGAGGGGAAGGCACGAGGAGCGGGTGCAAGGCTCAGCCTGGCCAGACGCAGTTGTATAACGAAGGCAGATTTGCCTCTACAAAGTGCAAAATCTGTGTGGGTTTGCCCTTTTTTTTTTTTTTTTTTTTGGCTGAGGTGTTGTTTTTCTGCAAGGTGATCATGTGGGAAGGTGCAAAAAGGTATTCAGCTCACTTCCAAACAAGCTGAAATTCACCCAAGTGGTGTCAGAGTTGGTTGGGTTTTTTTTTTTTTTTTCTCTCTGATATTTGTTTTTCAAGCATTGGTTCCCCAGCCGTGTTGTTTGCTCCTCTCTGAGTGTTAAATACAGGGAGGCAACATCTAATTGTGGTTTTCCTGAGGGTGCTGAAACACATAAAATGCACATTGGCTCGAGGTCAGTGTCCTGGAAGTGTCAGCTTTCTCCCTCGGAGGAAGCCGGTGCAAGTGGTACCTCGTGAATCACTCTCCCAAGGCTGTATACCTGAGATTCTCAAATTCTGCCTGAAGGAGGGGAGAAACGTGGCTCAAATGCTATTTATCACCCCTGTCTTTCAACAGCACAAGCAGAGTCATCCAACATCTGCAGCACTGCTGAAAGGCTCCCGTCCATGTTTGCAGGGAAGGTCACGCAGAGGTAACTGAGCACTGCTGCACTTAACCATTTCTCTTGATCTGATGGGTTGTTCCCCTTTTAAATCAAACTTTGGGCACAGCCTGCCTATGTTCCCAAGGGATTTATTCTTTTTTACCAGTCTTTTTTAGAAATAAGAGATAAAAGGTAAGGTATGAAAAATTTTGTGGGCTCTCTTCTGGGGTTCTCTTGCCAGGAACCCCCACTTCCAGGCTAGCAAGACCCCTGTTTGCAAAACTTAGAAATGTCAGCACTGTTTTTGTTACAGAACGTTTGATTCATAGTGGATCTTACTTGTAAGACCCAGATGGCCTTACAAATGTCAGTGAGTTATGCCCCATGTCTAGTAGGTGGTGCTATTATTAGTAGTAGAACAAACATAACCAAGATATTAGATTGGGATTTACACGCCTACGTTCCTGGATTATAAGGGAGCAGCTGAAGGACTTGTGAAAATACACAGCTTTGGCTCATGTAGGCTGACTTCTCTTTCCCCACCACTACCTGATGCCTTGGAAGAATCTGTTGCATCACAATATTTTAGCAACCTTCCAAAAGTCTGTCCTAAAGAACTAAAACAATGCACATTCCATGAACCTGGCAAGACACCTACCCTTCAGGATGAGGTTTCTGAAACCACTTGAGACTGATTACCTGCATTGAAAAGAACCTACTGCTGTCCTTGGAGTCTCTGTGTTGAGACACTTAATCTGTCTTGGAAAGGCAGTACGAGGAGAGGAGAGGGAGAGGGAGAGGAGAGAAAAGACAAACTCTGATGTCCTCTACATCTTAGTGCTCTTCTTTCTCCGTGGCATCATCATCATGGTTCTGCCTGGACAGAAATGTGTGATCTCATTCATGGGTGCATTCAATATGTCAGTTATATTTAAAATAAAGCTTTTCTTACACGGGATATCTCTATACGGTGTCTGAAAAGAGCAGTAAAATGTCACTATTCCTGTTAATGATAGGATTTCTAAGTCGTGTTGGCCTAGCTTGATTATTGATCACAAAGAGAACAGATTAAGTCCAAGAATAACCTGGGGGTGGAAAAAATTACCGTTTGCTAGAAATGTCCCTCCTGTTGGAGGGATTCCATTTAGAAACTGAATAAAAAAAAATTAAAGAAGGTTGACATTTATTTTTTATTCTGTTTTGAATTACTTTTGAATGCATTATAGGTCAAGGCAAAATATTTTGTTCAACTTGACCCTAAAATATTCACATTAATTTGCCCTATTAATATATTTTTTTGGTTGGTTGGTTGGTTGGTTCGTTGGTTGGCTGGTGGGATGGTTGGTTTTTTTAAAGTCCATTTATTATGCAAAGTGCTTTTACAAAATAAAATATCAAAACTTTTTGCTTTTTAAGCATGAAAGCAAATACATTTCCAAAAGAGAAACATTTTGAAAATGCAGGAATTATATATTTGGGGATTCATTTTCCCCACAGCTTTTTTTCTGTCACCTTTAAGCTCAGTTTTGAGATGAGTCTACATCCCTTTCACATGCTATTTTTTTAATAAAACTAACTTGAAAACAAAACCCAGCTTCAGGGAGGCAATCAAACTTTATCAATTCGCCAGGAACTTAGCTCCTGTGAGAAGAATCCAATGCAGTGCCATAATCTAACACTGTCTTTAGCAGCCAAAATTATTTTTCATGTTACTAATGTTTAACTTTTTTAAGACTGACAGCTGAAACAACCACTGATTTTTTTTTTTGCACGGCCACGCTCTGTGTGTTGGCATGGTTGCAGATTTAGAAGATCTATCAGGATTTTAATCCCAGAAAACAAAATTTCTCAGACAGAGCATCGCCTTGCTCCTGCCATGGCAAAGTACTGCAATAGTAGGTTTGTTGTAAAGGGAATTTTGGCATTTCTGAGGTCACTGATTGGAGCTGGATGGGGTTGGTACTATTACAGCAGTGACTTTACTCTTTTCTTTTCACTTTGAAGCTTTTAGCCTCACCCTCAGAAGTGTATTGTTATTCTTGCATAATGAAGGAGATACAATACTTTGCATCTCTAATGCTTTCACAATGTTTGATGACAGAAGGCTAATTAGCTCCATTTTTCAGATGTACAAAAAGATGGGAACCTAATAATTTACAGAAATAGGCATTGGAGTCTAAAGCTCTCTGTCACCATCCCAGATAAACTCAAAGCTAATGCGGGCAGGGAAAAATAAATACAATTTTTTTAAGGGCCACTTCATAGATTTGTGTCTACGTGACCATAATTTTGCAACAGGTTAAATGCACAAGTTAAAATAGGTCTCAGTAGTCCTGACTTGATTTTAAAGCTTTAAGAACGCTTTACCAGTGAAATAACACCCCCTCAAGATGCGTGAAGCATTAATTCTATGTAGCTGAGAATCAAAATATTTATGTGTTTGTTTATTTACCTATACAATGGCATTTCAAGCTTCTTTAACATCATTGCTCTGTCTGGGTGCCCTCCAAATACATGCTCAGATGTTAGATAAGATAAATATTAAGATTATTTGTGCCTATAATTATTGCTGCTACTGCCAGGAGCCCTTTTGATACCAAAAAGAAAACCTGATTAATGCAAATTAGTTGATCATAATAAACATAAAAAAGAATCACTGCAGCACTGAGCACAGTTTTGACATAAAAACAAAGATGCACAGATCTGAAAAGGTTTGGGCCTCAGAGACTTTACTGGGATGCCATTTTGGGTAGAAATTTTTGGAAGAGGAAGAACAGGAGTCTTCCTCCTAATCTACCTGCTGTATTTCTTGGAAAATCTTTTGCAGTCCAATAATGCAAGGCCACTTCCAAACTCACCAGAAAATCTTCTGTGGGAAGGTCAAAGGCCAACAAAGTCATCCTTGCTTTGCATGAGGTCAGTTCTGGCTGAGACTTATCTCTCTCATTTCCAGATATTGGCAAAGCCCACATCTGCAGTAGAGCTACACCATGAAAAGAAATGGGCCTTTCCAGGTTGTGGGGAGCATCTTGTAAAGGCTGTCTAAAATATGTATAAGATTTAAACTTTTGAAGTGCCTTTTTCCCTCTACTTACTGTCGAGAAGCTCCAGACAACTACTGGTAAGTAAGCCTTGTATTTGTAGCCTGGGAAAACCTTAAGCCTGAGAACACATATTTGATTAAATATACCTGAAAAGGTCATGTCTGCAGCTGGACATTTAGCCTGGTCTCAGGACCTAATACCAAGCCTGAGGAGGTAGAGAAACATGCAAAATGGTCCAGGTAATGCAGCAAGAACAGTCAGAAATTTGTTGCAAGAGACCTGAGAAGGAAACCTTGGTTATTTGTCCCCAGTGAGTCACTGGCCAGCTCCCACGAGCACCGATGCAGGTGCTGGGGATCAGAGGATTCTAAATAAAAGCCTTTTCTCAAAACCAGGAATATTGTTACTGGATACTCACTGCAAAGATAGTTTGAACACAAATGTTGCTCCTATTTCACGCAGGTCAACTAATGAATATAATTCAGACATAACTTCCTGGATTAATTCCAGCCTTAGTCTCACAGCTCTGGCACCACCAAAATCAAGTACCCTGATACAAGTGAGGACAGAGATAGGCTTCTCCTGAAGACCTAAAATTTTAAAGGACCAACCCAAATGTTGACTTTAGTCCAGGTGTAATTCCACCTTCCTNAAAAAAAAAAACAGTCATAGAGAAAGGTCAGATGACTCTCTTCCATCAGTTTTTTCATTGCCCGAGGCATATGTGCCGTGAACATTTGGAAGGAAGACTGCCACCTTCATAACCACCTCTCGCTGAATGTCAACTGAGTGTGGTCAAGATTACATCCCAGGCTTGAATCTCCTCCTGGGAGTTTCTTTTTGAAAAGCCTCACACTCCAGGGCAGGCAATGGCATCTATTGATCACCTGTGACAGATTGTCTGTTCCTTTGAGGACCAAGAATGGCTGACAGCCTAGAAAATCCAACCCCCACTTAGGGCTCTGCCAAAGCCGACAAATGAGGCAGAAGGCTTTCCATCAACACCTCAAGGGAGAGGAAAGGGGCTTTTCAGAAGCCACCTCTTCCATAAGATCAGGATTTGAGTTGATTCATATTTCTGAATCAACTGCTGAATCAACTGAATCTATCCTGCTGCACTTAATGCTTCAAGGTGCATTGCTGAGCACAAGTAGCAAATCTAGCAAGGACTAGAGGCCTCAAGGACAGATTATATGAGACAGGGGAATGGACTCAGAAATTAAGTAGCAGACACTTGAGTGCAAGGTCATTGGAAATGAGATCATGTGTTTTTATACACAGGAGAAGTTTCGCTTTGGTTTAGCAGAAGAGATGCAGAATAAATTAGTTTGAAGGTCAATCTGATAGATCATGTTTGTGGGTGCTCAACCCATCACCTGATATGTTTCAACATGCTATAGCTCATGTAGACTCATGTGTGAGTCTCTCACACCGCTCCTAATCCCATACTGCCGGTAATGGGAACACAAATGTCTCCATACCCATAAACTGTCGAGAGGGCACATCCCCCATCCAGGTAACATAATCTACCCATGCTCCTAAGCCATAGTCAGTCACCAAACTGAAAAACTGTCAAAGATTATGTTTAAAATGCATTACAGAACTATCTGAAAGCGCCTGGAAATCTTTCTGATTATCCTGCAATGGCCAGAATATGTTTACATGGATTGATCTTGACCAAAGCACTTATCAAAATCAATAAACTTCTATAGGCATGATAGATGTTTTCCCTTCCATGT
>WEIT01013398.1:74738-87585 GCA_013389985.1 Dryoscopus gambensis | reverse complement strand
TGCACTATTCTAAAGTAGCCCTTCAAAATCATGGATTTACTCGGCACACTTCACAAAAAAAAAAAAATTACACAAACTTTGAGAGAAGGGAAAAAACAACACACAGCAAAACCCCAAACGATGAACCCAGCATACAGATCTAATCTCAAAGATATTCTCAGATTATTTTGTAGTAATCAGTCACACTAAANGTGAGACTCTACAATCAGTAGCTCAGAAAACCACCTTCTCTTATATTTAACTTTTACTTGTGTTTTTAAACTGTTGTGGTTTGAGAAAAAAATCGATTTTGCTTATTTCCTAATAGCTTTTTTTTCTGCAAAGACAATTGTTCTCTCCCTAGAGCTTCCATCTACTGAAAGCTGGGGGAGGGGAAGGAAACTCGTTATATGGAGAAATTCACCTAATAAAATTTTGCAGCATTTCTGGGATTTCAGTACCTCTGTAATTGTTCACCAAGCAGCATTTACTGATCCTGTTGAATCCTCTTACTTTTGTGCTTCAATCCAATAATGGGGCAGATTTTTAGAAAAGAAAAAGCAAGAGAAACTTTTTACACAAAAAATACAGCATATTCCAACCAGAAGGGTAAAACCTAAATACACCCAGACTCGTTAGAAAAGCCTCATTAGTAGCTGGGCATTGTAAACAGGGAAGATTTCTTTGCCATACCAGTGATGTTCTCCAACACATTTAGGGAGACTCCCATAAACTACCCAGGACTTTGACAACAGGAATATTTCAGTGTTACTGGAAGAATTAAATTATTCATAATTAATAGCCATTATTGAGCAGTGTTCTTTTTTCATTTATTTAAAAACCTGATTTCTACAAATATATTAGCTTAAGGTATTTTCTGAAGATTGTCTAGAAAAACTATCACTTCCATGAACCAGCTGCCTTTGCAATTCCCTACATATGGACTGTTCTTTAAGCCATATCAATGTTTCTTCACTTCAGACAAAGATTAATAAAAATCAAGCCACAAAACCAAAAAAGAGTAAATATTATGGTGTGTACGCACACACTCAATTGCTACTTAGAGCATCAAGATAAGGAAGAAAGGCACTCCATGGACTCAAAATATCTCACCAGATTACTAAAGGACCCAAAAGACCCCCTTGGATTACCAAATCTGCCACAGTGGGGAAAAAAGCACACCTTTTTATGCAAAGGAATATGTAGTATGGATACAGCCTGGATGGCTGCAGCAATAGCAGAATAAATTGTGAAAGCTTGTGCTAAGAATTGCATGAACGCTCATGGAATTTCAAACTTGTTAAAAATGTGATTTTTTATCAAAATTGCTGGAAAGCACATGGACTACAGAAGGATGCCTGGGCAACCACTGATGCTACAAAACTGATACCCTGCAAAGTGGGTAGGAAGCACACAGAAAAATCTCAGTATCCTTAAGGTAAGGTACAAAAGTTCTGGGAAAGAGAAGATGCAGACTTTTTCACCCTTGGGAACCAGAAATCTATGGGAGGGCAGTGCAGCCCTTAATTAGTGGTAAGAATGCACTATTCTAAAGTAGCCCTTCAAAATCATGGATTTACTCGGCACACTTCACAAAAAAAAAAAAATTACACAAACTTTGAGAGAAGGGAAAAAACAACACACAGCAAAACCCCAAACGATGAACCCAGCATACAGATCTAATCTCAAAGATATTCTCAGATTATTTTGTAGTAATCAGTCACACTAAATCACATTAGTCCTCCTAAAAAAGGAGTTNCCCCTGAAGAAGATTAACAGTGTTGGAAATTTCTAAGCACGTAATAAATAGTAATTGCTTCTTAATCAATGCCACAGTATTTGATGCTAGCACTGCATAATGCAAGACCCTATGGAGAACTGTCAAGTAAAGCTGTAGGATCCAGCTGAATTCACGTCAAGCTTCATTCATGTATGTGAATTTATGTACAAGTGGATATATTTATATATGGAGAACATGAAGTGCTCCATGCATACTGCATTATCAATGTTGTCACTTACATTTTCATCCAGAAGTAGTCTGTATGTATTGATGCTCACACTGGACTATTGACAAGTTTGTTCCCAATTACTCCACCGAGGTGAACTGAAGATACCCAACAGAAGTAAAGATTTATCATCCTGTCTTAGTACACTCCATGCACAGAGCCAAACCAAGAAACTCCCCTGTTCTCCCAGTCTGCTAATGCCACTGAAAAGCCATCAGAGAGGACCACCATGTAGCTAGCAGCTGTTTCTTAGGCATCTCTAAATGAAAGATTTTCGCTTTTTTAAGGTATAGGGATGATAAACATGACTAGAAATAATCTGAAGAGTCCAAGCACAGTGGGAGGGAGCAGAAGACATGGCTATGCTGAGAGGTGCATCCAGCTGCTGAGCCTGCAGGTGCATCTGGAGTAGATGGGCAGGATGAAAAATTAGAGGTATTCCTGGGTTGGATACATCTGAGTCATGAAGGAAGTTTGTAATAGTAAACCAGAGAAAAACATGCTTGGATAAGATCAATCTAGAGCAAAATAAGACAAACAGGGGAATCAAATCACAGTTGAGATTTCAGAGATGTGAACAGCAAGTAGAAATAAGAGACCCAAAAAGAGAGAAAGCAAACTATGAATAAAAAATGGCATTGGATCTAGTGTGAAAAATTATGAATAGCTAGAAAAAGTGGCAATAAGAAAGGGGAGTGTGAAAGAAAACAGTCCAACTTTAATACAGTAGGACAAACATTAATAAGGAAGTTGAAAACTACCATATAATTTTTCAGTTCCGCCAAAAAATCTACATCTGATTGGGAATAATTCACACCACACTTAGGAGAGCCTGAGAAATAAGCATGGACATTACAAACACCGACTGAGTAAAATTCACTATCTTTTCCAGAGACTGTGATTTATAAAGGCTCCCGATATTCAGAGGAATGGGGTGGCAAGGAGATGCATTTCACAGGTGCAAAACAGACACTTTCCCAAACTCAAACACATCCAACTTTCCATCCCTTCAGAAACCAAATGCAAACATGAACACTGTAGGTCCTGAGCAGGGTGCCATGGAAGATAAAAATAGTTCTGCCTACAACAAACACTTGTCTCTACAGGCTCATAGCACGGCAGTTGAGAAGCATGAGGTGCACTTTCCGTTTCCGAATAGAACATCACATCACATGCTCCACCACTTGCAGAGTAAAACTAGCTGTCTTACAGCTGTGCAGCTAGTGAGAGGATTAAAGGGACACATAAAATCTTTGCAAAGATACTTGTCAGTTTAGGATTCTCCAGATACAGCTCATCCCCCAAAAAGCCACAGTGCACAACACACGGCAATATGAAACACACAGCAGAAGAGGGAAAAAAAAATTTGCAAAATACCCCTAACTAAACTAATGTATATTGTGGATACGCAAATATGTTTTATTTCATATCGACTCTTAAGCAGCATACAGGAGGGAACATTAGAGAACTGAGCTGCAGAAGGTTTAGTGGAGATACAGGTGTTTGAAATAAAAAAGAATGGCTCTCTAAATGTTCAGTTGGAAGAAGAAGCAAGAGCAGACACCAAAGAATGAGTTTTTGCCACGTTCTTGCCAATGAGCATGACCATGTACATTCTCTACTGCTACTGTAGAGAATTCCAAAATTCTTTTTTTTGGATCTTGCTGAAGTGCTGTCACAACAGCAGTCCAGTGAGATAAAAGGGCACTCAAAACTGTGGTCACACTTTAAGCTCACTAACCATTCTGCTATTCTCTGATAGCTTTCATTTTTTAGAGAAATGTTTCCACATGGAAATGGCTTATGTGTGCAAGGAGAAGCCTCTCTCCTGAAGAAGATTATAGAAAACAGAAAAGATTATAGTAGAAGATTACAGAAAAGATATATCAAAGAAAACCCCAAAGAAAGCATCTGGTTGGCCAAAAGAAGAGAGTATGTCCTAATTCAACCTTTATTTTATTTTTCCTGTTTCTTTTTAATGGTAGAGAGATACAAAAGAAAGGAGTCAAAAAACCTGCAGTGAGAAACAGCAACAAGGAGCACTGCAAGGAAAGAAAGGTTAATTACAGCACAAGAAAAGATGCAAGGAATGTGAAGAATGTCAGCAAGTAAATAAATCAATAATCTGCAGTAATCATCTACATTCCTGAGCTACCTTGAAAGCAAGGATATCTGCCCTTAACATTCCTGACAACAGTAGAGATTTTTAAGGAAGACCCCCCTCCTGCTGCATGCTCAGTTTCTGCCAGCACCCTTCTGTCAACAACTGATTACAAGGGAACATTTCCAAAGGGAGCCTGTATTACCTCTTATAACAGTTTTGTTAGTACAAGCTTGTGAATACCTTGGGACAGCCTAGAAAAATTAACAAGCCAAAATTAATGTTGTGATCATTGCACTTAATTGAAAAAAACCCTCAAAGTAATTGTCAAACAATTGCAGGAATGATGCACTAGATTTCCTCCTCAACACTGCTCTCTAAAACATACTGGAGCCTAGTGGCTCATATGGAATAACAGCACAGATCAATAAAGCCAGAGATTAATGTGGTTTTACAGATGTATTTCTTTACAATGGTATCAACATACTATAAAGTAAGAGTTTTACAGAGGAAATGGAAGCTGAGTGATAGATACAAGAGGATCTAAAAGTCAAGACTTAACAAGTCAGAAACAAACAAACAAACAAAAGAACACTGACAAAAAAACCCCAAGCAAATAAACCAAGCAGCCAAAAAAACCCCCAAAACCACCAAAAAAACCCAGCCAAAACCAAACCTTTAAAACAAAACCCTTACTCCCCAATACAAGTATAGAAGTAAAATTAAGGATATGCCCTCAATAAGGTGACATAACAGAAGTGGACCTGCTGAGCAAAACCGTGGGTGTTAAGGACCTTACTGACAACCACTCCTTGCACATTTCGTGGAGGGTTACTTCAGACCAACTCTAGACTGGTCCCATGAAGTGAGCTTCCGGTAGGGGTTGAGGTAAAGATCCTGGTTTAGTTTCATCCATAAAAGAATCTAGATTGAGCTGGGGTGCAAACCAAAATATTGTAAATGGCGAACAACAGAAATACCATTCAGAAGTATAATCCCAAGCCAGTGCTAACACAGATTTACCCGAAGTTGCAACATGACTCTGATGCTATCTATAAAAAGTCTTGTAAGGCCAGTCTCAAAAGAACAGCAACAAAAAAGAAGGGGAAAGGATGATTCCACAAGCACTGTTGTTTAGAAGACCACTTTTGTCTATAAAACACGGCAGTAATTCTCCAAAAATTGCTTTACCACACAAAATGTAAAGTACAAAACCCACAACAAATCATCATAGAGTTGGACGTGCAGAATGCTTTTGCAAATTCACTTGCTTTCTGCAAATGAAGCTGATACAATACGATTAGGTAGCTGGAGGCATCTTTTCATGCGACTGAAGAAATTTCTTAATGAAGTATAGCAATTAAAACAAGACTATTTTCAATGCCCTTTTATTGCCAAAGAGGGGGGGACTTCACCCCCAACTGTCCTCAACAGATTTTACGGTACTCTTAAAATAATAGATGCAATTACATAAAAAAAAGAGAGACAGAGAAAACTTAGTGTACCTGTATGTTGTTCTTCAATCCAAGCTTGCAGATACATGAAGAGGAGTAGACCAGCTACTCCAAACAGCAGTACAGACACGAAGACTTGTCTTAGGTTCATGACCCTATAAGGGGGCTTCTTTTCAGCTTTCAGAAGGACTCATTGCTCACTTTCCTGAAATTTTCAGCATGCCTGCATCTTCTTCGGTATCTTCCCCAGAGACACCAATCTGGAATAACAAGAGAGGGAGGTTGTTCTCGTGTTTCATTTTTATTCTTCACCAGAGACTGTGTAAACAGCATACTATATACAAGCTGGAACTCTCACAAGCTATTGCTTTCAATGCTGATATTTCTGCTCACAGCCTCAATGTTCTTTCTAACCCTGGATGGGTTCCAAGCAGATGCATTTCTCGAAGTGGCTGAAAAGACCATTCCACCTCCAGAACAGCAAACATCACCTGCTGCCATAACAGAAGGAGGTGATGACCCAAAAGAGATCGCTGGGTGTCACACCAGTAGCCCACTCCGCCCACCAACCATCACAGCTGGGAAGCTATGGCAAGCAGCTGGAGCCTCCCAGGTGGCTGGGTCACACTCCAAGCGGTCGCCAGCCCCCTGTGATGGGCAACCCAGCACTTCTGCTTCTGGACTGTGTAATCATGTGCCCCTAAGGATGGATCATCCCACAATGCGATCACTCCGCTCGCAGAGCCTCAACATCGGTTCAGCCTGTGCATCGAGGAGTCATACAATGATGTTCACCCTCAAATATAAATCCAAGTCGAGTTCTGCAGTGTTAGGAAATGTCAGCATAAGATGGTATAAGTAACACAGCAGAAAATGAATTAATGGATCATCTTTTTACTCAGCTGTTTTGCAACATGAAGAGGGACTTGTCAGGAACTCAATTCTTGCTACTAAGTTTAATGGAAAAGAGCTCAAATGTAAAAACTTATCAAAAAGATTACTTTCTTGTACAGTAGTGGGCCCAGAGGAAGTAAGTAATCTACCTGATACCCTGCACCTGCCACAAAGGGGCCATAAAATTCATTTTATAACAACAGAACATGAAGACACCATAGATAACTAGAAGACAACTCCTTAACCTGAATGGAAATGTGCTCACTTTGAAAGTGCATTATAAGAAGCTGAAGAGCAGCTGTTGGAACTGGCCTGCACAGGAGAAGAAAGTGCATTAAAATTCAGCATAATGGACACCCTTGTCAGTGCATATGACAGAAGTGTCTGATGAACTACCACAAAGAATGCTAGGAAAAACTCAAGCTTTTAAAGGAATACAGCCTACTGGAAGATATTTGAAAGATAAATCTGTTAAATACACTGAAAAATAAAATGCAGGCACTTAACAATTATTCCGAATCATACAAGTACTCCATGTTTCACAAGTTTGTATTTTTTAATAACTCAGCATTGTTACATCCATAATTGCTGAGTTTCTAAAAATACAGTACACATAAAGCTTAGCAGGAACTCCCATTAAAAACAGCTGTTGAATGAACAAAGTAACTACGTTAGAAAGACACAAGAGTTCAAGAACAACAGAACTGTTCAGGACTTTTCAGATGTTTTTCCAATTCTGTGCCATTAAACTATACACTTCTCTTAAGCACAAACTTGCCTGCAGAAAATGCAAGCCACGGTTTAAAGATTAATCATTTTATGTGTAATTGTTCTGTAGAAGACAGATAGCTAGACATTAACAGAATGTAAATGTTCTGTCTGAAGTCTTTTTTGTTAGGGTCATGAAGCAACTGGTTTGAACCAGGCACATGAAAGGAAGGTGAGAGAGGCTTTATTCCACTTTGCTCTTTCTGCTTTGATTCTACAGAGAGGGAATTTCCTATATGTTATATACAAATACCTGTTTGCAGCTATTGTGGTGGTGCACAGGATTGGAAGGAAGCAGTGAAGATTGGGCAAAAACCAAAGAAAATGCTTGGGGAATGCTGTGAAATGCTTTTTGTATAGGTGTGGGTAGTGGAGTCTCCTGTCATCCAGCTCTTCATTAGCTGTTATCACTTGCACCTTCTTTTCCTACAGTGCCTTCTCTCAGCGCTCTCAGACCTGCAGTGTTCTTTATCCATGCTACAAGGCTACTTAGGTCTTTGCACCTAACGCCAGTGCTGCAGCAAATGCACTGTTTGCATGTCTTCAGAAGTCACTCTGCTGGTGAGACAAAAGCCTCCCAGTGCAAGCAATGCTTCAAGAACCACTAGTCATAGAACCAGCGAATACAAACCTCTTCTGTTTTCCTGCAAACAAAAGCTGTGTTGTTCATGTAACAGGACATTGACAGCAGCTGGATTAGGAGGGGAAAAAAAGGCAGCAAATAAATAAGACATGAGTGTCTGAATGAGAATCTTTGAAATAAATTACTTAAATTAGAGGTACTGTAAAGCAGGAAACAGTTTCTTGCTGTTTGGGATTCAAAAGTTTCTCTCATAATAAAAAGGCGAGGAATCCAGACACGTACAATGACAGTGCACGCTTCCAAATAAGCCCACTTTTGTGATGTTGCTACTTTCTTCCATCTCTGACTACACAAACCTCAGCCCTTCTTTCTGAAAAACAGTGTGCTTGAGTGGGCACAAAAAGCTTTCTCAGGCCACATGGATGATGCTGAAAGCAAAGTATCTCACACCACATCTCCAGGAACATTTCTGACACTTGTAGGCTGGCACTGCGGCTCTCTCCAGCCACTTGCTCTCATCCTGCCTGGCTGCCCAACCCTTGCCACCACCATGAGGGCTTACTGACAAAGTTTAGCCAAATTACAGTCCACAAAGAATTTACCCAAGGAACAGCAGCTATGGTTTTTCCTTTAGCGGGAGCCAGTATCACATACATCCATGACCTATGACAGCATAGGTTATGGAGCTGACCTTGCCCAAACATCATCATGGCTGCATGCAGCACCATCTAAAAGCCTTGAAAGGTGATGATGCAGATGCACATTAAAATAAGGAGCACATTTAAATAATTTAATCCATTAATAAGAAAACAGATGTTTTTCTACTAGGTTAGTATTGGTTTTGAGTGGAAAGAAGTTTGTAAAAGGAAACAGCAGTTCAAGGTGTTTTTCTATTTTTTTTTGTTTTGAACTATCAAACACACCCTCAGGCAAATTCACTCCACCATCACAGTCACTACAATTATCTTTACATCAAGAGTTTACATGCTACTTCCAATTAATTTAATTTATTTAAATTTAATTTATATGAAACTGTGTTCTTCAGTTATGTGTTGGCTAAGTTTTAAGATTAGTTTTAAACAAGAGTTAAAACTACTTTTAATTAAGACTACTGATTTTAGCTAAGGTTAGAATTTAAATATATCAAACCCAACTCTTCTGCTACCTTATAAGATTTTAAAGGCTTTTCAGCTTGAATGAGTACTTTAATTTATTTAACACAGTGATTTGTAACCCACATATGAAAAAATTATAGTGACATTTAAAAAAAGTTGGTGTCTGTGAGTCTTCTAGTAGAACTTGAAAAATGGTTGCACAACACTGACGAATTTGCTCCTTTTGTATTAAAAAGCAACGGTCACGGATTACACTCTCAGGCATCCTGGGCAAGAGGAAGTACCTGCAAATATTCTTTAATCAAGATAAATGCTTTCTTGTGGCTGTGAAGAGCCAAGAAGCTGTTACTTTCAACCCAAGTATTTTCAAAAGAGATCAGCCATATCCAAACAGAAGTTCAGCATCCCTCCTTAAGCTGTCAATCTTTTTTTTTACTCCCAGTTCTGAGTGACATGGCTCCCCTAGGTGATACCTTGACCATCCTACTGGAGGGTTCTTGCTATGAGGGAACTAAAGAAGCCCGAGAAACTGCTCTGTGCCTTCCACTCATGCTGAACTAGATTCTTGTTTTTGCCCAGCGTCACCCCTATCTCTTTCGGATGTGTGGACCTCAATGTCCCACCTGTTTCAACTCAAGACACACACCCCAAAATTTCAAGTTCTTTTGAAGAAACTTTAGGAAACTGTAGAGAGACTACTATATATCCATCATGGAGAAGCAGTAAATCTGGCAGACAATAGCACAACGTGCCTTAGATGACAAACACAAAAAAAATTTAGAAATTTTACAGGTCTAGAGTCATTCACTTCTGAGTCCAAATTGTTTAGCATTTGTCAAATATTAAGAATTTCAAGAATCCTCATGCCACTGACATAAAATCCTTGCATTTTCCCCATTGTGTTTTGGGTTCAAATAGGTACATTCCGGTACAGGGCCAACATAAGCAACTGAAATAACATAGCCACCCAAAAATGGGGAAGAGTGCACCTCCTGCTTTTGGCACGATTCCTCCTTTTAGTACATCATCCAACTTTTTCTTCCTTTGCAATCAAATATACCTGCAGCTGAGGAGAGGCACCCCAGCACTCAGGTACCATTCCTGGCTCCGTCCTATTCTAGACCACAAAAAACCAATGGCATCTGGTCAGTACATTTGGCTAACTTTACATTTCCTTGCCACTGTGACCCTCACCATCAGCTACTTCCAAAATCAAGGACATACAAAACATTAGGTTGCCTCAAACTATTTAGAAACCTCCCTTTTTAATTCCAGCTTTTTTTGCTTCCCCTGGAAAAAAAGAGTATCAAGAAGCAGGGTTAACCAGCAGAATACAGATGAAAAATCCAGACAATTTTTATAATGGTCAAAGCATTCATATTACTGTGGGATACCGCAAATTCCCACCCACTCAGTATCGCCTTAGACACAACTGAATTAATGAAAATAAAATGAGAAAAAGAACACAGAAAGCTACTGCAATTGCACAGTTTTGTTTTTTTGGGGGAGGTTTTTTCATTTTCTTCCCTTCTTCCTTACCTCAAGAAGCACTACATTTTCTGATACCTCCACTGGAGTTATCCTGGGAAGAAAATTTTGCAGCGAGGAATGTTCTGCTGGACACCGGCCCAGGCTACTTTCAGCTCAGTCAGTGGAAGGAGGCAAGGATATCTTCTCACTTCAACGCTCCCCCTCCTCCCTCACTTCTCATCTGTTAGGTCATGTCCCACTTCACATGCAGATGATCCTCCAGGATCACCTTTCCACTGTCCACATCTCAACTTTCTGGCTTCACAACAACTAGCACAAGGCAGAGATCCAGCTCTTAACAATGCTTGCACAGTTCTTCATATTGGGCAGTGCTACTTTTTGTTCTGGTTTATTACAAAGGTTGCTAGAAATAAATATACAGTATTTGCCATTTTCTATCTCCAGCTAGTTATGCTGAGTGTTACGGCTGGGTGAAGTCAAAGGCCTTACAGAAATTTGAACTGAGTAGGCAGATCAAGAGAGTCAAACAGTGGTGCTGAGAAAGTTTGTAAAAATTAAAAAATGGAACCAACCAATCTACCAACCAACCCTACACCAAACACCCCCCAGAAAAAACCCAAACAATGAAACCAAAAAATCACCCCAAACCAAACCAAAATTCCAAAAATGTAGCTTTTCCTGTCCATAGGAATTTACTAGGGGTTTACAGACAGCATACAGGCCTACTGTTACATCAGTCCTGCTGACACCTCAGCAACTTCTTCACCTGAAGAGCTGCTTATAAGAAGGCTGTGTTAAAGTGTAATTGAAGACACCATCTGGCCTGCCCAACTTTTATTACTGGCAATAACAGAAGATTACTACCTACCAACATTGCAAATCAAGTTAAGAGAATTCTGTTAGAGTTCCATAAGACACAAATAATGACATTTTTAAAAATGAAATATATAGGGATTTCTCTTCAAAGGAGAGAGCTGTTTTTATCAAAGTGAGCATTCTTCACTCACCCACTGCCAATTATGAAACAATAAAGCCCCTTTAAAAAAAATAAAGCTTAAAAATTTGTAATTTTAACAGCAGTCAGGAAATTCCAAACATCAACATCACCAAAGCAACTTCCCACCCAGTCAACTTGTACACATTTACCATTTTTCAACTTCGCTCTCCCTAGTTACATAGAAGACCACAATGTTATTATAGCAATTACGTTTTGTTATAAAAGCCCTTTATAGCATACAACATATTATACAAAATTAATAACATGGCAAAGAAAATATGGTTTGCATTCGATTTCGCCATTTTAATCTATTAACGTCACTGGTTCCTCATTATCCTTTTGATATATTTCCAAAGGAAAAAAATCCATTTAATGAAACAATGGACATAAGCAAGACTCACTGCTTCTGCGAACAGGCATACCACTTACCTGGTCCTGCTCCTCAACCACAAATCCTACTAAACTTCAGACCATGTTGATTTAATGCACATAGCAACTTGCCTCAGACATTTGTAGGTTAATTTAAAGCTGCAGATCTAAACAAACAAAAGTTATGCTTGTGTTAAGAACATATAAATGCCAAGTTGCCCTACCCATGTGTATGCAGGTTAACACACCAGCATCATGGAAAGTTTTGGTTACTTACAGAGAATAGAGAAGACACAGAAAGCATCAGGTCTGAAACTTCACCAGTTCACCAGGACATTCAGTTCCAAGGGTTTCATCCTAGAGCTGCTGGACATCTCGCTTCAAAAAGGAAAAATCATTATTATTAATAACATTTCCCAGTCAAGACTGAAGGACCGCAGCAGAAAAAGGCGAATTTGGCATGCTTAGCTCTTACCTGTCTGAAGCACTCCTGGGAGTCAGTGAGCAGTCCCATGGAAGTCGCCTGGATTTTGGGAAGTTAAACAAAAACACTGCTCACAAGACAGCAACTTGATGGCTCTCAGTCTTCTAACAGGATTGTAGGCGGGATTTCTTCCCACTCTCAGGGTAAGGAACATTAGCAAAAGGACTGTGTCAAAGCCAGATCTTCCCTTCTCGGAACTGTTGAAATGACACAGTCTTGTTTACGGACTGCAGTGAACCGAGCTGCTATCAGCATGCCAACAAGACTCGCAGCCTGCCCCAGTCATTCACTCTACCGCTAGAAAACGCACAGGCAAAATACCAGCCTTTTTTTTTTTTTTTTTTTATTCTGGAAACGTGCCACGAATTCCCGATTCCCGGTATGTGATGTCGGAGGGGTGTGTGTGGGTGTGGGGAGTGAGCACAAAAGTTGCTCGGTGTGCGGAGCGCAGCCCCGCGCGGTGCCGCAGCTGGGGCTCTGCCATCCCCTCAACTTCTGGGGACGCGCCGCACCCCCTCGGGGCCGCTCTGGCGCTGGAGTCCCTCGCCACGGACACGCCGGAGGCCGGGGCTGACCCTCGTCCCCCAGGGCCGGTCCGCCGTGCTG
>WEIT01013398.1:59876-74729 GCA_013389985.1 Dryoscopus gambensis | reverse complement strand
TCCCGCCGCTCCCCGCGCTCCGAAGCGGCGCCTACGCACAAAGTTTCCCAGCCAAACTTTGGGGCCGGGCGGGCTAGGGAGGGGCCCCGGCGGCACGGGACACCCGTGGCCCCAGAGGGCGGGTCCCCGCGGGGCAGGTGAGTCCTCCCGGCCACCCCCGTGTGCGCCCGCACCGCCTGTCACATTGCACTCCCTCCCCGGCGCCCGGAAACGAAGCGCTTTGCTAACAGGTTTTGTTTGCTGTTACATACCCAGGGGTAGCTCTCCCTGTGCTAGCGAATAAATATGTCTAAGCTGCCAGGTAGAGGCAACTCATAGCTTTAATTAGCTACTAAAACAGGTAGCGTAGAAACTTTATTGTCGTCTATGGGAAACAGGATGACAGAGAAAAATATTTAATTAATGCTTATTGGAGCTTTGCATGTGCCTTGCAAACCTTATCTGCTTATTGTGACAATAGACCAAAGACGTGGATAAATGGCATTATCTCTCTTTAAGGGCAACATCACTTTGCTTACATTTCTTCAAGGAAGTCCTTGAGGAAATAGCTCTGGCCCTTGCTAAGGTGGGGTAAGCACAGAGGAGTTCTGACTTTCCAAAGCTGTGCTCAAACCACTTCTATCTGTCTCTGTCTCCTTTAGGCATTTCGCTGCGGTGCTGTGTTCCTAGAATTACCCCAGCAGCAGATAGGTACTTCCAAAATGTTCCCTGATTCACTGCTCCATTGCTCACCTATGGTGTTGAGGCCTGTCCCGGAGTAACAGTAATGTAACCATTCAAGTATTTGCAACATCTTTTACTCCAACGGGTCTCAAATCACCTCACACACTGGTGAGACAGCACACAGGGATCTCTCCCCCAACCAGCACAACACAACCTTCGGCAGGAAGATGAACATCGCCCACCAGCTGAAAACAAGTGTTTCAGAGCAGAGTAGAGAGCTGGGTGTTGCTCAGATTTCCAGGGGGGGTTGGGTAAGCAGACTGTAATTACCGTGTCCAAAGCTTAGATGTTCATCGAAAAGTGCTCCAGGATCTGTAACAGCCATAGGCAGCCAAGACCTGTGTGCAGGAGTGTCCTCTTGGAGTTTCAATCCAGGTGCTAAACTTGTCCTGTTCCTGCTTAGTCTGGGTTGTGTAACATGTAACCCCTCCGTGGTGCTATAAATTTTCTCTGTTTTGTCTCACTTAAGGGTCTCCCTAGTCACAGTTCATTATAGGAGCTAGCTGCTTAGATAAAGCCTAGGGAGAAAAGATTTTTCTGTTAAAGCTAACCATGGATCCATTTTAAAGTTCTGGTGAGTAAAGACTATCCCTCACACCTGTAGCTTGGCTGGCTGCCTAGTAGAAATAAAAGGGGAGGAAGGAGAGCAGGAAATAGAATATGGCAGTTGTTTGCTATTTCAGGGGAGTTGAGCATATTTCCCCTTTTAGACGACCTGGCAGCGATGTGATCCTATGTTAACCATATGCCTCAACAAAAAAATGCAACCTCATATTTAAATTACAGGTCTATTAATCTCTGATGGTCAGTGAGATTTTAGAGAAAAACAACATGCCTACTGAATTTTATTTTCCTGATGTAATACACTTGGAAGATTGTCATGAAGGTCACGGAAGCTTCTAGTAAGGATATACAGATTAACCTTCCGGGTGTTGTAGATTTAATTTCACTCAGTAAGTACATGCTGTAAACATATTTCTTCAGATTGATCTACTCAGGCTGTATCCATCAACTAATTAAACTTATATATAACACTGAATAGATCAGATGCCTTCATTTTTATTTTTCTTCAGTTAACGGAATAAATTAATTGCTTTGGGATAAAGCCAAGTCTTGTTTTACAACTTAGTAAAAAAACCAACCAAACAAAAAAACCCAAACCACAAAGAACTCTAGACTAGCGCACTTAGTTTTGATAATACTTGTTCCACACAGATTCTCCTGGTGCAGCGGGTATAGTCCAGCTATGCATATAAGAATCTTTACCAGATTAAAGATTAAAAATTCAACATGAAGGTGAAATTAGACACTGGATTAGGGAGCTCATCAACTACGTAAATGCAATCAGCACCTTCTGAAGCCTGACATGTAGCAATGAAGAAACAAATTACAAAAGGGTGGCGGCAGTCTGTCTGTGTCAGCAGGCCTGGTGCGGAGCCAGTGCCTACATCAGAAACTCTGTTCCTGGCAGGTTTCTGCATGTTTCGCATGAATTCCGGTAGACAAGTAGCTCAATAGTTAAAGTAGCAGCATCGTCCTCTGAAAGCAGTGAGACAGCAGCCGGGTTGTGATGCCTTCTCGCAGGAACAGGAGTGGTCAGTGCACTTAGAGAAGAAAGATATCAGGTCATGAATTGAAACTGCAACCTGCCAAAAATTAGAGGTCAATTTGCTGAAATAAAACCATCTTTACTCTACAGTAAGACCAATTTAGGCTCTTTACACACGTTTCCCGTGTAGATTTTCAGGAACAGCCATGCAGGAAAGCTTGGTGTGGAGGGTAGGTAGGTAGGCCACAGTAACCCACTCAGAGCTGCTTCTCCATGGACTGTGGACTGTGTACGGCCCCTAAATTTGTAGGTGCTCAAACTGTGGGGCAGAAACCACATATACCATTGCTGTGAGCTGTTAAGAAACCCCCCTCACTTGCTGAACTTTCCACCCAGCCTGGGCTTCCATTTATCGTTTTTCAAACTTTTCTGCAAAGCCAGTGCAGCTATCTGCACAGATACACTCATTTCAAGGAGTCAGAATTTGAGATTCTTATGTTTAAAGAAAAATTTAATATAGACACCCTGGCTAAAGTAGCAGCACTGACAAAACTGTGCCTGTTTGGTCTGATCTTTTTCCAAAGGGGAAGGATTAGACCTTCAGAGACATTTTTAGATTAGCCAAATTCATTCCAAACACTGTTATCATTTGCTGCACTGACTTTTAGGACAGGCCACACTGGCATAGTTTCAGTGTGTTATATATAAATATAGAGCCCATTAAACAAGACTTTGGTGATTAAAAACATTTTATCATTATGAAGGTGTCTTTTGCTCCAGGGTACAAACCATTCAGCAAGTAGTTTCATTTTATTTCCTTGAGCTTTTTACATTTTCAGCTAATTAGCTAGAAATACACCACCTACAACATTCTCCTTTCCTCAGTTAGGAGGCTAAAATTTGCCTCTACCAAGCATTGCTATGGGGCATTTCCTTTGTTCTTTAAAAAAACTCCTAGCAACTGGGTACAAAATTCATTTTCTCAGTAACTGGTATGCTGGGGTAATTATCAAAGCCTTTCTAAGCAAGCTGTGTGCTCATTCAAAAATATTAGGCAACTCAAAGTGTCTGTGGTTCTTCAGCTATTACAAAGTTTGTTTTTAAGCAGTCTCCAAAAACTTGACTTAAACACTTCAATGAGTTGACTGTGAAGCTATTTTATTCTAATGGGCTCCTGTTCTCAGAAGACAGCCAAAAGTAAACAGTAGCAGCAATTTTTTTTTTTCTGAAGGTTGGTGCATTATCTTACTCCATTCTTAAAATGTTCTCCAAATAGCAGCTACTACTCTGTCAAGTGCTGTGGGGCTGGAAAATGCCTTAAGATGTCCTGAAAAATTTATTTCTGAAAAAAAAGTGAATTGATTCTGTCTTTGAGTGACTGGTGAGGCATTCCATTAACAGGTGTAAATGGAAACATTGAGATTAACTCTCCTTCTCTTACTCCCTCTGCCCTAGCTCTGGGTGAACAGGGTACATGTGAGTATTCATGCTATTTTATGATGTATTTGTATCTTAGAGGAGGTATGTCCAATTTTACAGGCTCCATGCATAGAGCCTTTTCAAGACAGGACTGGAGAGACCCCTGAGCAACCTGGCCTGACCCCATGGCTGACCCAGTCATGTGCTGAAGGTTGGACTACAGGTTTCCTGTGATCCCATCCTGTGTGAGTTGTCCTTTCTGTCTTCCTGGATAGCCCATCTAAAAATCAGGAGGTCACACTTTCCCCAAAATCATCTCATCTTGCTACAAAAATGAGATTTGAAGACCATTGCCCTCCATGGAATCACAGACCACAAATGGATGAATGAGGTCCTTAATTAATATCAGAAGGCTTTCTGTTGAAATGGGGTTTGTAAAGGAGGAAGCTCTGCTGAAAAAAAGAAGTCTGTTCTTCCAGGCCTTTTGAAATATGTTTGTAAAAACTATGTAAGATTGTAATTTCTAGTTTGTCTGGTTCTAGAGAAGAGGAAACATTCATCTTTGTTCTACCAAATCATGCCTGATTATGGTACCTCCTGGAATAGAATGGCCCACTGTATCAGAGTGCTAAGCTGGGAGAGTTTCTTTTGTTCTTTCAGTTATTGGTATCCCACAAAATTAATTGAAAAAAACCCTTAACTATGTGATTTAAATGCTTTAAAAGCATTCATAAAGACCTTGAAGCGTATGTTCTTGTCTTTCAGTTTTCTCCATCCATACTGTGGCGTCTGGATTTCTCAGCTACAACTGACTGCTCTTCGATATTAAAAAAAACTGAAAAAAAAATCTTGCCAAAACCTCTCTTAGAGCAATTTTACTATCTTCACATGACTACTAAATGTCAGGGAAGTAAATTCTACATACTGCACTTTGATCTCTACACATCCCCTGAATATGAGACAAACAAAATTCCCTTACTCTCAATGCTCTTGATAGTACAGAGTTCTGCACTAATTCAACATCTGTTGACGAGCTGTCTGTATAAATTGACAGAGAAAGAAACTGGTTCATGAAACTGGGGTACCTCCAAAGTAATTCACAATCTGTTGAAGCAAGACACCACACCAGTAAATATGCAATTCCAGTGTTCTGGTTCCTCTTGCACCCTCAAATACCTGGAACAAAAAGCAGAAATACTATGACATGACAGTCTGGCAGCTGTCCTGGAGGTAAAGGAGGATTGAATGAAATAAAACAGGATAAGCTTTTCTTCACCAGTGTCAGCACTGTACTATGTGTTGAATGTTTGCATTGCTTATTAAGACCAGTGGACATATTTTGAACCCACTCTGACAGCTTGGATTCAAACACTGAGTAAATGATGACATTATGGTATTCATTTGTGCCAGAAAAAAAAAAATCCTGAGAAATTCTGGGACAAATGAAGGAGGACAGTGGAATAAACACTAGGCAGACTGACAACCATGGTATGTAAGAGACAGAAAAAGAACTACAGATTAAAAAATTATTAAAAATCTAGTGTGAGCAAGCATTAGTCCCAAGTGTTTGGTCATTGTGTAATGGTTCACACGTGGCCAAGTGTCAGTACTGTCCCATGCCTTTGCATCTCCACAAGGTATTATTACAGTGTCAGTCTAAGGAAAATGAGGTCAAATATTCTGTACTGGATGTAGGACACATGCTGGCCAGCCTAAGATTTGCAAGAAATTTCAGTGCTCATCATGTACCTCCCTTTAGCTAGAAGCTGAGGTGAATATAAAACAAAATACAGTTTTTCAAGGGGCACAACCAAGATGCTTAACCTATTATTGCCTGTTTTATGCCAAAAATATTCTCACAGCTGGGTTTTTAGATGAAGATATTTCACTGAGACAGCGGTGATTGCACTGGTGGGTCATCTTCTTTCAGCTATAAACCTTTAGTCTAATTATTGTGCTAATGTAGCTGAATCTGGTGGCAGTATTTGATGGAGTTGACCATCATGTGGCGCTCTTTAATATATGATCTAGCAGGGTAGATAAAGCTGCGCATCTCATTCTCTTAACCCTTCTCATAGCCAGATCCTTGTTTGGAATTGTGTTCCTCATTCTGAGAATATCCTCATATATCTGAAACTCTTTGTTGAGACTGGATATGAGATGGATTTGGGACTCAGCAGCATGCATGGGCAATAAAACTCTGCATTTTCATAGTAGCATGATCAAGCTTTCCAAACACTAAAGTGTATAATTTTACGCACTAAATGGAAAAGTAGCCTGGGAAAACTAAACATGCCTCTAATGTTGGACTGTTCAAAGAGAAAGAGATCTGGAAAAGCTGTATCAGCTCAGGCTGGGAACTAGGCTTGGAGCAATTCTGGAAACATGGGTAATGGCAGAAAATTCTCTAGCCAAGGGCATTTCGCTCCTGTCACATACCCACAGCCATTTTTCCTGCCTTCGGGCCCCACTGCTGCAAAATGCTGTACAAAAAAAAATGTAAGTGAACGCCATGATGGAGCCTCAGGATCATAAAATCCTAACACATCTCACAGGATTCCTGCTAATTTCCCTTGGCTCAGCTCAGCTCAACTGTATATAAACCATGCTCTCTAGGATTTGGCTTACTTTCTCCCAGTAATTAGGTTTCACAGGAAGGTTTTCCTTTATTTTTAGGAAACTTTTCCTCATAACCAATATAGTTTCCCCCTGTTTATTTCATGCCCCTTTCTTCTTGTTCTTTTCCCAAAGGACACAGGATAGTTCACTACCTTCTTTTTGAGAACCTGTTACATGGTAAATTCCTGCTACAGAAACCACAGCTCACAGCAGATTGTTCCCTTAATAGGAAGCAATCATCCTTCACCCTATGTTTGAATTCTGCAATGAATTTATCTCACTCATTAATCCAGTGCAAGCCACCCTCTTTCTGTCTCTGTCTCATTGTAACCTGCTGAACAAAGGTGACTTTCTCAAGGATGCTTTAAATAACCCATTCTCCAGGACTTTCTTTAGGCTTGTGACTACTAAACTCATCTTTTCCAGATGGTATCATAATTTGCCATCTTTCCATCTTTGGAATGAAATGTAAGAATACTTAATAAGTAACTTGGGACAGATCATGAACTTCCACAAATACACTCATGCAGTGTTTTCATTGCTAGAGACCATTATTGCACATCTGGAGAGGGGAATGTGATCTATCACCCTGTATTGGGCTTGCATGGCAATATTTGGGGGCAGGCTACAGGGATGGCTTCGTGAGAAGCTGCTAGAAGCTTCCCCCACTGTTGTATTGCACAAGTGTGGTTAGGTTATTGATATGTTATTGATAGGTTTTGCACTGGGAACGCTGTGTTATACAAGTCTGGACTCGTCTCTCGCCCGAGGTGGTGTTGTAAACCCTGAAACCAAACACCTTTACCTGGACCCTGCCCCCTTTTCCCCACGTAAGTTTAACCTTATTGGTGATGGGCTTTTGCCCCCTCCCCTTCCTCCCTAGGGGGGTCAAAAGGGGTCCTCAGGAGACCCCCGACCTCTTCGCCTCCTGGATTTCGAGGGAATAAAGATCTAAGAACGCTATCCCGAGGAGAAGAGCGCCTTCTTTCTTTTACTTAGGTTTTCTCAACACGTGTTGCTCCCGGGGGTCCTGAGCTAGCCCTAGGACCCCTCGGGACCACCACTTTGTCACCCCACATCTGACAGGGCTGATGTCAGCTGACTCCAAGACAGACCCACCACTGCCCAAGGCTGAGACCATCAGGGGCAGTGGTAGCACTTCTGGGGTAACACAGTTAAGAAGGGGAAAAAAGTTACTTCACAGGAGCAGACTGCAGCTGGAAAACAGAGAAGGGAGAATATGTGAGAGGAACAACTCTGCAGGCACCGAGGTCAGTGGAGAAGGAGGAGGAGGAGGTGTTCCAGGCGCTGGACCAGAGATTCCCCTGCAGCCCGTGGTGCAGACCATGGTGAGGCAGCTGTGCCCCACAGCTCATGGAGGTCCGTGGGGGTGCAGAGATCCACCTGCAGCCTGTGCAGGACCCCACACCAGAGCAGGTGGATGCCTGAAGGAGGCTGTGACCCCGTGGGAAGCCTGTGCTGGAGCAGGCTCCTGGCAGGACCTGTGGAAACATGGAGAGAAGCCCACAATGAGGCAGGTTTGCTGGTTGGACTTGTGACTCTGAGGGCCGTATTCTCAAGTGCCTTTCCTAGTACACACCTGATCTGGGCTGCACAAATGGAGTAGTTGTTTATACTTGTTGGAAGTGTTTTTTTAAAAAATGTGTGCTTGGGAATTTAATCTAATTTTGGAAATGGAAAAGCATTAATGTTTCTGTTTTGTAATTTTTGGGATTATCTTAATTACTATAGGAAACAACTAAAGAATAAACAAAGCAGCCTGTTATTCACTTGTTTGCTTTACAAATAAATGCTCTGCTTCATAATTACCCCTTGAAAGCTGAATGCTTGGGTACAAAACATATTCTTTAGGAAAACTTTACAGTCATCGTGGCAAATATTTGACAGTAGTTGTAGAACTAAAGCACAGATACCATTATTTATTGTATTTTTGATAAACCACGAAGTTCTTGGTCAGTAGAGCTGGAAGTCTTTTTATTCAAATATTAGACAGGGGCAGAAACTGCAAGAAATGTGAGCCCTGTATACGCATAGGTACATCCTTGACCTAACATTTGTGGGTTGTCATCAAACTATTTTTTGATCTTATGTATTAGGGTCAACACACGTTTTAGTCTAGATGCATACATGATGCATTTGTATCCAAGCCTTTTTTTTTATAAATATATCTGTGTGTTCCTTTGCTTCAGATTTGCAAGTAATCTACAAAGAGCTTAGCTTATAAAACCAATTGAAACTTCCAGCAGTGAATTAAAATAGCAGGAATTTTTGTTTGTTTTCCTTCATCTCAAATTGGTGTGAGGTACACAGTTGCTGCTTGTGTCAGTGTGATAACACTGACTGCAAAGATATGTTTTCTAAAGAAAATAAATTGAAATACTCAGGATTTTCAGGATCATCTACTGTAAACAAACAAACAAACATATGTTAGGTAGCTTACAGGGAAACCATTGTTAGCAAATCCCACAGACACCCTGCAGTCAGAGGTCCATACATGACACAGAAGCAAATACATTCTCTCACTACAGTTTGGATTTATTAACCTAGAAGTTCAGAGCTCCACAACATGAAACTTGACTCATGTTGTGTCTGCAACCAGATTTTTCATCTGTGATTCCTCTTCTCCCAGCCCAGAACCCACACAAAATTACTGCCACATCCTTTCTTCCAGGTGGGCTAACTGGCCAGCTGCTGGTAGCAAGCTGTGAAACAACAGATTTTACGGTGGACTGACCCCAAACCACCAGAAGGTACTAAGAAGATGGAAAAACTCAGGCTCTCACTGAATCACCAGTCTTACTATCACCAACTGCTAGTTTACATTGGGATGGGGAAGAGAAGAGAGGTGTTAGTAAAGGAAATAAATGATATTTAGCAAATGAGATAGGGGGCAGTTTTTTCTTCGGGTAATATTTTCTTTCCAAGTATTTTCATACATGCTTTTAGAGTACATTTTTAATATAGGGGTAATTTATCCTCTAGAGGCAGTCAGAATAAATGAATTAACAGAGTTTGCTCAGGCCTCCTTGTCCCCAACAAGTGTGTAAGCATAGTGCTGTAATACTATTCTGAATCTGCAGTCTGTAGCTACAATTTGTATTCTGCCACCCTACCAGCAAAATGGAGCCTCTCATTAATCTGCATCAGATCATGGTTTGCAACTGATAGATCAACTTCAAATAAAATGTATGAAATTCACCTTATAACATAAATGCATCTTGTATTCAGCACCTGCCTTCATTATATTGCATTCTGTAGCAGCTGCCTGTAAAGATTACATTGTATAGAAAAAGAGACTTCTAAGCCATCAAAGAGGACTGAATTCAATCCTTTAAGAAGACGATGAGAGCGTGAAACCTGGTCATTCTCAATAACTGAATTATAACACCTTTCAGGTATTACACTTGCCCCTGAACATCCTTTTTCATTTCTGCATTGTTATGTTCATGCTTTCTGCTTCACTAAGGTCTTTTCTTCCCCTAGCTTAGTGTTAGAAAGCCAGAACCACCACCATTACCTCTATTACCCCCCCCCACCACCAATAGATGGGGTAATTTGACATCAAAAGCTGCTATATCAAGTACATGCAATTTAGTATCTCGAAGCTAACAGATAAAATGTATTCTCCAGAGTGTATGGCTAGGTTGAATATTCAGACAAAATTACTTTCTTCTAGTCACCAGGACCACAAAAAATGGTGCTTCATAACAAATATTTTCACTTTAAATGAGATAATGAATTATCCTGTATTCCAGAATACACACTTTTTCATTTGAGGTTATATTAAGCACTGATCAGAGCAGGTCAACGAATTTCACATTTCTGATTTTCACCGCCTACAGTGATCTTGTAAGCCAGTGTAAACATTTTCAAGTATTTACACACAGCCATTGCAAAACCTATGGGGAACACGTGTCATGGCAGAAGCAGCAGTTTATGATGCTGGGAGAATGAGATCCTGTTGCCAACTAACAGCTTTGAATGGGCACAGGTAAGGCATTTTGTTCTGGCACGTCTGTGCTCTCCTGCACCAGCATGACTAACTGTAATGCTAACGCTCCAAAACCTTTGGGATAAGAGTCGGGAAGCCAATGGTGGCTGTGTCTCACTGTCATCACCCAACCCAGCGCCCTTCTCCATATTCATAGAGACTGAGTCATTATTTCCACAGAGAGTGGCAGCCACCGCAATTCCTTGCTACTTCCTCTTTGGGAGCATCTACATCTTTGTCTGTTTCTCAGAGGCAGTGTAAGCCCAGCTGATGCTATGATTACTCAGAATTTCCCTTTAGCTGTTGTCAGTCCCTTTCTCAAGTAGCAAAGGGAGAGATCCTCAGGCTCTCTCCGATGAGATAGTGGCTGGCGAGGAAGCCAGCATAAAAAGTCTGGAGCTTCCCACTACATGTGGCAATCCAATGCTAAGTGCTTAATGGAACTGCAAGAGAAAAAGTATTTTATCTGTGAGCAGCTAACCCACATGTAGTCATACCTGTGTAAATCTGCAGGATCTCTTCTAGGTCTGACAGGACAGCACTAGAATTACCTCATTTAGCAGAGCCCCACATGAGAAATGGGGTGCATGCTCAGGAGGCTGGTGTCTCTATCCAAAGGTTAAGGTATGCAAAAGGATTTCAGGAGCTTGAGGAAGAAAATTAGTGTGTGAACATGAAAACCTGAGGAAGGAATGATAAAATTAATTACCAGACTAGGAAAAACGAAGAAGCATGAAGAAAAACAATTAGTAGTTGAAAATGCTCTTGAGTCCAGTAACCTTGGAGAATGCATTGAGCTAGTGGTTGCTGTCACTTTAGGCAATTATTGGATATCATATAAACCTTTTTTCAAACAAAGACAGAATTGTTTATGTTTTAGGAAGCAGCTATCAATAGTGAAATTAAATATCTGAATGAATGCAGGAGCATGTTCTAATAAAATATGAAGGAAGTAATCAGGGGAGATTATCTGTCTTGTCCGCCTGATATTTAGCAGTGATAAAAAAAAAAAAACAACCTTGTTGCCAATGTACTTTCCTTTTTGCAAGCTGAGCCTATATAGTGTAATATTAAATGCCGGAGACTCATAAAGAGTTTAAAAGCTTCTCTGCAGGACAGAGCTGAAGACACGCACAAAACTGAGGTTTATATTAGATTACTGAAATGGTTACTCTTAATGCCAAACCGGGGCATCCTGGGATCAGCAATAACTTCCCATGATTGCACAGAGCAGCCTCTAGTCACGCAGTTGACCTGAATTGGAGTCTGATGAGTTGCAAAGAAGCAAGGCTTTATACCCTGGACTAAAGGGAAGCATCGCTTGGCCAGCCCAGGACAGAAATTCAGCACCCACTTGCAACACACTGATCTTTTTTTCCTTGTACCCAGGGAAAAAAAGGAATTATGGCAGGGCCCACCTACAAAATGTTTCCTCTGTCTGGAGGTCCCTGGTACAAATTCCCATGCAGAGAGCTGAAAAGGAGGTCACTGCTTGCAATTACAACCTTACACTGTACCCTGGATACAAATAACATCCAGTGACGGAGCACAGACTCTGCCTGCTACTGCAGCTCAGCAGATGGAGTAGCTGCTAAGCCTATCTTGTGGGATTGAGAAATGGATTTTTTGTTTTATAAGCAAGACCATGTGCAGATGAACTGAGGATCACCTACAGATCACAGATATAAAATCTATTACTGAGCAAATTTTTTAGGTCAACTTACTACATGTCATTATCTTCTCTTGTCTCTTTTCTGCTTATTTTATTCTAGGAGCTTGTTTGCTTGCTTTTCTGCTGCACTCCAGTGCTGAAGTTGGTGGGCCTTGCTCAGAAAGCCTCCCGAATTTATTATTGCTCATCTTTAAGGAGATGGCTTAAAAGAGATGGTACAATTTTTTGCATATAATTTCACATGGTTTTCCTGTGCTTTTATTGTAAGTGGGATTTGTATCAAACCCCAAAAATAAACCATAGAAGCTTGTGTCAAAGCTTCACTGTGAAGCTTTGATGCAAACATCTACTTCTCAATACATACTCCCTGAAATCTAAGAAGGCTATTTTAACAGCTTCAGATACTGCACCCTTTGTACTTAAATTCTAATGACTTTCTACACCCAAGTTGCTACCGTGAGGTGGTAACCATTTTAGTTACCATCTCCACACCTCTAGGCCCATTATAGACCTTTTAGGGCCTCTAGGCAGGGCTCTAAATCCCTGAAATACCAAAAGAACAATTTTTCTGGCAGAACACCTTCAAACTAAATCTTTTTATTTACCTTAATGATTAATATAATTATTAAAGTGATCTGCATGAGTGAGTTCTTCATTTACATGAAGAAAGCTGTCTTTGTGTATATCTGCTTTTTTGTTTTAAATTAACACTTTGCCAAAGTTGACCAGAATATTAAAATTGCTTATCATGCACCAAATTTCCATGATTAAGGAAATAAAATTTAAGTACAGCTAGAGAGAGCTTTGTGTGTACTGGGTAGATACCCACAGAGGGAGTCAAAGATGTAATTATTTGGTAATCCTAAAAGCACAGGACAGGTTGCCTTCTGAATGTAGCCATTGCAATTTATGATCTCTGCCATGCTATATATTGATTTCTGTATCTTAAGGATCAGCACCTTTCCTTGTTGATTGAATTCTAATTATTCACTCCATAGTTACATTGATTTTAACAGTCATCTTGACAATTTTGTACCAGGCTGGTTTCAAATTACACATGATGAATTCATCATGATTATTGATATACAAACTTCCATTCTCCAGCAACTTGAGAAAGAAACAAACTGCTTTTTCTCCCTTCTGCACAGGCCAAACTTGTGCCCCACTCACTTGTCCTGTACCAGTCAGCTGGCCTTTGCCTGCACTTCATGGCAACTCTGGGGAGAAAAGGCAGAAAAGAAGAGTTAATTTCATTTGTCTGAATCCTATGATGAGTATGTCTATAGGAGATGGTGATTAAATTAATTTTACTTTTCATATATTTCATCAAAGACCAGAAAATCTTCTACCTGCAGGTTACGTCCAGGTGCTGCTTGGGTGTTATGGGCCCACCTTTACTCCCTGAAATCGTGAGGTATGGATGATGGGCACCAGGGTGCCTATTTCAGCCACCTGGGATTGTCCCAAACCTCTCTGCCTGCTCCCAGGGTCAGTCCCTCAGTGAAATGTACCTCTGCCTGTCTGATGCACAGACATCAGACAGGAATGGGCATTTGCATAAATCTATACCACAGCCCGACTCTTTTGCAATTAACTTCAGGGAATCCTTTTCGGCCTCAAGGTTTTATTTCCACTTACCTTGGGCAATGACTCCCTACTATTTGAGTTATTGCTATATAAAGGAATATTCAATATTCAGTCAGGCTGAAAGCTACTGATTACATTCATCAGGTTTAATAAGATGTGTTATTAAATCTTGTTTTCTTGAATTATCTATGGATCAGAGATATGATCAATGGCAGCCTTTAAATATTTCCAAGTCAATATTTCCAGAGATTTATTCATTAAAAAGGGCCTAAAAGTGTTTTACAATTGAAGGTTCAGATTCTACTCACCAGCTTTATTTAGGCTTCACTTTCTTTCTTCTAAAGTTCATTAATCTAGGTCCTGAAGTTTTGGTGCCAAAAGTGGTTGAAGCATTAGGATATAGAATAATAGAATCATTGAAGTTGGAAAAGACCTTTGAAATCATCAAGTCCAACAGTTAACCCAGCACTGTCACATCCACCACTAAACCATGTCCCCAAGTACCATATTTATAAGACTCATAACTACCTTCTGAGATCTCAGATCCTTAGCAGCCTGCTCCAGTGCTTGGTAAATCTTTCATCGAAAAAACTTCTCCTAAAATCCAATCTAAACCTTTCTTGATGCAACTGGAGGCCATTTCCTTTTGTCCCGTTTCTTGTTACCTGGGAGAAGACCCTACCCCCACTTAACTACAACCTTTTTTCTGGTAGTTGTAGAGAGCAGTAAGATCTTCCCTCATTCTCTTTTGCTCCAGGCTACACAACACAGCTCCCTCACCCACTCCTTGTAAGCCTGGGGCTCCAGACCCTTCACCAGCTCTGTTATCCATCTCTGGATATGCTCTAGCACCTCAAAGCCTTTCTTGCAGAGAGGATTGAACAGAATTCAATGTGTCGTCTGTCCTGGTTTGAAAGGAAGTGAGTTTTTTGAGGAAGTTATAGTCAAACCAATCAGTGGTCAGACTGAATATTGACACCTGGTATGACCACTGAAGAGATTTGTCACCTCGGAGAACATAGGGAGATAAAGGAGAGAATCACAGAGGAGCTTCCTCTTGTGTTCCGGTTAGCGAAGGGAGCAGATGTCCTCCCCCGCCCAGCCTGAGGCCTGAAGCCTGGGGCCTGGGCCTGGCTGGAGGAGGGGGAAGCCATGCAGCCTGAGGAGAGAGGTAGGCCAGAGCCTGGAGAGAGAGAGAGGGTGGAAGGAAACAGAACTGAGCCAGCTTCTGCAGGATGGAAGGGTGGAGAGACGAGGAGATGGTTTTCTACC